>CM061142.1:731561942-731592158 GCA_030789695.1 Scilla litardierei
AAAGATGTTTGAAAAAATGTTGATTCTTTTGCACAAGTACAACATTGAGGTTATTTTGTTTGGCTGCATAAAGCATTATTTTTCTTCGGAGAGGGCAGATTGGGTTGTTATTTAACTTAGAAGACATATTTGCATTTACCAACTACGGAAGCAAGTGTTAACTGATATCATCTCCCTAACCAAACTCCAGATGGCAGGATGCTTGAATTATAAAAATTCTATTTCTGTGTGAAAAACTTCATATGATTAAAACCTTGACTTACTAATAATGCTGAAAGAAACATTATTGTCAAAGGTCAACAGTGTTATGAAACATTAGCTGGTAAGAAACCCCATCAAAATAATTAAGTATTGAGCACTAAACAGCCATTGCCCTACAAAATTAACCGGATCTCATCCTAAAGAAAATTAGACGATAACCTGAAAGCATCCACTTAGCTTGTGTGTTCGAAGATGCTCGTAGTTATAGCCATAGTTATAGCCATTTGTTTGCAACAGAATTCGATACATTACACAGTTGAATGCGCCAAAATGTTGAGAATATGATATTTGGGAGCATGTGACAAACCAAACTCCCAAACGGGATCATTAACAAACATATGCAGGCTCATTTATCTGAAATTTAGACAGATCTGGGCTTACAAAAAAGATGAAGAATAACTAACTATATGCTTTGTTGTTGTTTGAACAAAAATAATTAATTCCATAGCTACATGATTTCAACAGAAGGAAATAATTAAAAGGTACAAGAGAAATAATGCGAAGAACCACATTGCACTGCTATCACCCAGGGACAATGGACAAAAAATAAATTTTAGACTCCAACATGATTCTAACCACAATTCTTCATTGAAACCTAATGATGATCTAAAAACTCTGCAAAGTAATTTCAATATAGTAACCAGCTATAAACTTAATTTTCCTTAGATTTAACGGATTGATATTGCTACACCAACAAGTAGTATATCTACACAAAATGAAATACATCAATGACTCAATCGAAACAAACCTAAATCTGAGGTAACAGCTACGCAATCGAAACAAGCCGACATGTGTAAATCTCATAAATATATGAGATAGAATGTATTAACAATTTTGGATACCTACTTATGACCAGTGAGATGAAAAGCTGAGGTAACAGCTACACAAGAAATATATTAATAGCTAACAACACATCAAATGTTTGCTTGCTTGAAGTGAACAAAATAACAGGACAAAATAAAATATATGATTCCCTTTAGTTAACAACACATGAGATAACAAATAACTCTGAGCAATAACTCTATACCTAAAGCTATTGTGTGTTATCCATGGATCATTTTAACAAGCTTTCCCACTGTCCAGCTTCAATTAAATGCACAAATTAGTAAAGTTGACATTAAATTTCTTCAACTTGATGAGTAAAATTTAACATTATGCTAGCCCAGGCAATCAATGATGAGTACAATTTCTTCAACTTGAAAGAATCGGCCTGAACTCATTGCAATCAACGAAGTATTTTCCAGTAACCCTTGAGGCTCGGATGCAGATTAAAGTTAAATAAGTAAGAAATCGAGCTTAAAAAGAAATTGGGTCGTCTTACATTTGAGGGATGCAGTGTACGGCGGGAAGCAAGGGGGGTCCGAGATCCTCGCAGCGCTCGGATACGGTGGCGAGTAAGACGACGACGCTGAAGAAGAAGAAGAGAAAGAGATCGAAGCCAGTAGAGAAGAAAAAAATCAAACATTTGTCAAAACCCCACTCACTAGATCGGCGAGAGACTGATACATTTTTCCCTTTGTTGGGCGAGACTGCGATCAGCTATCCTTGGCTGCTCGAAGAAAACCCTAGCTCGAAGAAATCTTTCGCTCCGTCGCAGTTCCCCTAGCTGATCGCAGTCTCGCCCAACAAAGGGAAAAATGTATCAGTCTCTCGCCGATCTAGTGAGTGGGGTTTTGACAAATGTTTGATTTTTTTCTTCCCTACTGGCTTCGATCTCTTTCTCTTCTTCTTCTTCAGCGTCGTCGTCTTACTCGCCACCGTATCCGAGCGCTGCGAGGATCTCGGACCCCCCTTGCTTCCCGCCGTACACTGCATCCCTCAAATGTAAGACGACCCAATTTCTTTTTAAGCTCGATTTCTTACTTATTTAACTTTAATCTGCATCCGAGCCTCAAGGGTTACTGGAAAATACTTCGTTGATTGCAATGAGTTCAGGCCGATTCTTTCAAGTTGAAGAAATTGTACTCATCATTGATTGCCTGGGCTAGCATAATGTTAAATTTTACTCATCAAGTTGAAGAAATTTAATGTCAACTTTACTAATTTGTGCATTTAATTGAAGCTGGACAGTGGGAAAGCTTGTTAAAATGATCCATGGATAACACACAATAGCTTTAGGTATAGAGTTATTGCTCAGAGTTATTTGTTATCTCATGTGTTGTTAACTAAAGGGAATCATATATTTTATTTTGTCCTGTTATTTTGTTCACTTCAAGCAAGCAAACATTTGATGTGTTGTTAGCTATTAATATATTTCTTGTGTAGCTGTTACCTCAGCTTTTCATCTCACTGGTCATAAGTAGGTATCCAAAATTGTTAATACATTCTATCTCATATATTTATGAGATTTACACATGTCGGCTTGTTTCGATTGCGTAGCTGTTACCTCAGATTTAGGTTTGTTTCGATTGAGTCATTGATGTATTTCATTTTGTGTAGATATACTACTTGTTGGTGTAGCAATATCAATCCGTTAAATCTAAGGAAAATTAAGTTTATAGCTGGTTACTATATTGAAATTACTTTGCAGAGTTTTTAGATCATCATTAGGTTTCAATGAAGAATTGTGGTTAGAATCATGTTGGAGTCTAAAATTTATTTTTTGTCCATTGTCCCTGGGTGATAGCAGTGCAATGTGGTTCTTCGCATTATTTCTCTTGTACCTTTTAATTATTTCCTTCTGTTGAAATCATGTAGCTATGGAATTAATTATTTTTGTTCAAACAACAACAAAGCATATAGTTAGTTATTCTTCATCTTTTTTGTAAGCCCAGATCTGTCTAAATTTCAGATAAATGAGCCTGCATATGTTTGTTAATGATCCCGTTTGGGAGTTTGGTTTGTCACATGCTCCCAAATATCATATTCTCAACATTTTGGCGCATTCAACTGTGTAATGTATCGAATTCTGTTGCAAACAAATGGCTATAACTATGGCTATAACTACGAGCATCTTCGAACACACAAGCTAAGTGGATGCTTTCAGGTTATCGTCTAATTTTCTTTAGGATGAGATCCGGTTAATTTTGTAGGGCAATGGCTGTTTAGTGCTCAATACTTAATTATTTTGATGGGGTTTCTTACCAGCTAATGTTTCATAACACTGTTGACCTTTGACAATAATGTTTCTTTCAGCATTATTAGTAAGTCAAGGTTTTAATCATATGAAGTTTTTCACACAGAAATAGAATTTTTATAATTCAAGCATCCTGCCATCTGGAGTTTGGTTAGGGAGATGATATCAGTTAACACTTGCTTCCGTAGTTGGTAAATGCAAATATGTCTTCTAAGTTAAATAACAACCCAATCTGCCCTCTCCGAAGAAAAATAATGCTTTATGCAGCCAAACAAAATCACCTCAATGTTGTACTTGTGCAAAAGAATCAACATTTTTTCAAACATCTTTGCATGTATATACACATGAAAATATTTCTGTCCTACTTTGGGTTCCCCATTTCTGTATATACACATGTAAATTTGAGTTGAAGCCTGAAACTTCACCTTGAATCATGAAAGTTAGTAATCATACTTTGATGTTCTCTACTTTTAAGCAAAGTGGTGAGAAGTCACTTTCCTATACAAAACCAATTCTGTTGGCTTTCAAGCACCCTAATTTCCAGGAATCCATTCATTTAAGTGCAATTATGGATTCTCTAATTTTAAGCAAAGTGTTGATGCATTCTTTTTTAAATTTCATTCTTCAGTTATCATCATGGCACAGACTCCATCCAGTGGCTCACATACTCCGTCAATGTCAACAAATCCATCCATTCAAGATACATCCGAGATGTCTCGAGATTTAGATGATGAAATAGAGGATGTCGAAGTAATGACAAGCAATAGCAAAAGAAGATCCGAAGTGTGGAAATATTTTACAATAGAAAGACAACCTGATGACACATCCAAAGCAATTTGTAAGTATTGTAAGAAAATACTTTCATGTTCAAACAAATCAGGAACAACTCATTTAAGCCGACATCTTAAGTTCTCTTGCAAAAACAAGACTCATAAAGATATGAAACAGATGTTGCTCAACAAATCCGATGACACAAGAGTTTTTAAGTTTGATCAAGAAGTAAGCAGAAAATGTTTGGCGAAGCTTCTGATTTGTGCAGAACTTCCATTTAAAATTGTAGAACATCCGTTGTTTATCACTTTTGTGAGGAGCTTACAACCTTTGTTTACCACAATTGGCCGTCATACAATTAGAAATGATTGCATTTCTTTGTTTCAAGAAGAAAAACAGAAGCTTCGTAATTTTTTGAAAGATTTAGATTGCCGTGTGAGTTTTACTACTGATTTGTGGACGTCAAATCAAAAACTTGGTTATTTGGCTCTCACTGCACATTATGTTGACGAAGAATTCATGTTGAAGAAGAAGATATTAAATTTTCGAAAAGTCTCTTTTCCTCACACAAGTTTTGCTCTCACTGATGTTCTTGGAAATTGCCTTGCTGAGTGGAATTTGGATGCTAAACTATTTGCAATCACCGTTGATAATTGTAGTACGAATGATGCCATGCTTAGAAATTTTAAAAGAGATTTTGGTGAGAAATTATTGTTCAATGGTGAACATATACATGTGAGATGTTGCGCACATATTTTAAATATTATGGTGCAAGATGGAATTAAAGTAATGGATGAGTCTGTTAAACACGTTCGGAATTTAATCATACATGTTGTTAGCAGTCCTTCCCGGATGCAAACTTTTAATGGAATTGCTCAATTGCTTAAGTTGCCTACAAAAAAGGGTTTAGTTTTGGATGTGGCCACAAGGTGGAATTCCACGTATGAAATGCTCCGTAATGCTTTATTGTATAAGGATGCATTTGTTAGATATACGGAAGAGCATTATAAGTGTACATATGCTCCTACCATTGATGATTGGAATAAAGCTGAGATGGTAACAGTATTCTTAAAAGCTTTTGTAGACACAACTGAAGTATTTTCTGGTTGCAAATATCCCACTGCTAATCTGTATTTTAAGGAAATTTGGACCATTCGGGATGTTTTAGAAGAGGAAGCTTTAAATGGTGATGAAATCATCAAAACATTGGCATTAGAAATGCAAAGAAAGTTTAAAAAATATTGGAATGAATGCAATAAAATTCTAACTATTGCATCTATTTTGGATCCTAGATCAAAATTGGCTTATATTGAGTATAAGTATTCAAATGCATTTGGAGATGAAATGTGTGGAAAAAAGATTAGAGAACTCAGAGACTTTTTTCATCAAATATATGATCAATATGAGAGGTTGGCTAAAAAAAGGATCATGCTGGTGATATGTGTACCGGCGCAACAAGTACAGAATTGAGCTCTTCTTCCAGTTTGAACAAAAGAAAATCAGACATGGATCTTGAAATTTTTTGGTCCCAAAATGCTATGAAAAGAGCTAAAAGGAGCGAGGTTGATAGCTATTTGGAGGAAAATTTAGTTCCTCCTATGTCAGATGTGGATTTTAATATTTTAGATTGGTGGAAGAATAATGCAGCCCCTTATCCCGTTCTTTCGAAAATGGCTCGAGATATCTTAGCTATACCAGTATCTACCGTTTCATCAGAGTCAGCTTTTAGTTGTGGAAGCAGAGTTGTTGATCAATACCGTAGCCGATTGAGTTCAACCACTGTAGAAGCTTTGGTATGCACGCAGGATTGGCTTCGAAATGAATATTATATAGGTAACAATCAATATATTTATTTGCCTTGTTTTCTATTAGTATTTGTTTAAATGTTAATATAAACATAATATTATTGACTTTGATGTTATGCAGATGAAAGTGAAGTTTCTTTATCATCTTCCAGTTCCTCCTTTTTGGATGAAGGATTAATATACGAGTGCTTAGCAGAATAAATTCAAAGAATCTTGTATGTAGTCTATCAGAATAAATTTAAATGCAGGTACATCTCATGCTTTCTGGGAATTTATTTTGTTTCCATGATGCACCTTTTGTCCCTCAATCTAGCGTTACATAACTTTTATACTGTAACTTGATTCACAAATGTTGATTCTGATGCAGATTTCTGGGAACTAAATGCAGGTGCTCTGAATTGTTTTTCTCATGCCAGGAAATTGTGCTTATGTAAGTATAAAATGTTAACATCTTGGTTCTGAAACCAAATTAGCACACTCAGTCAAAGCTGGAAATTAAACTTCAGTAAAGCCTGAAATCAAACTGAAAGACAAGAGTAGAGAAGCTTCAGTCCACAATTTTTTCTACTAATTAGCATGATCATGGCTTCAGCTGAATTAACAGGCTCGTATCATTTATTCTCAATCTGTGCATAATTCTTGCATCTGTGCATAATTCTATAATTCGGCTCAAGTTGTGGTCCTCCTATAATTTAGTTTTGCATCTGTACATAATTCTTGCAGATATGTTACAACGAATTTTTGTTGTTGGAAGCATATAATTCTTTGTTGGAAATATATAATTTTGTTGGAAACATATAATTATGGTGTTGGAATCAGATTCATTGACGTTGGGAATTTAAGCTCAATGTTGTTTTGGGGTTCTTTGTTATGAATCTTGTTAATCGGTTAAGCATTTGTTATGAATCTTTGTTATGAACTTATTAAAGCTAACATTTGTTGTTAGCATCTTGAACTTATTAAAGCTAACATTTGTTGCTAGCATCTTGAACTTATTAAAGCTAATATTTGTTGCATCTGCTCATCTAGTGGAGGGGTTGATGTGTGTTCTTGCCCTCAGTCTAGGAAATTTGCATTTCGGTTGATGTTTTAAGGAATTAAGTAGCAATGCAGCGCAGTTAAGTAAGCATATTTACACTGTAATGCAGCAGAAAGTATTAATTCCAGAATAGCAAGCAGCTAGTAATGCAGTAATTCAGCTTTCTAGCAGCTGTACATTTCCATAAAATTCACTTTAGTTTAAATCAGCTAGTAATGCTTCATTGAAACAATGCAGTAAAGTTTGAAACATGGTAAACAACAGCAACAGACACCAGCAACTTCCCAAGCTGATAGACATAGATTTACATTGTTCTGAACCCCATTTATAGAATGTGACATCTTGCACAGACAGTTTCAACAACTCTACATACATTTTGTTCATGTAGTCATCTTGCATCTCAAAAATTCTACTTGCATGGTACAAACAAAATCTCCATTATTTGCAGTCTGAGCTAGCAAATGTGGAACTGAGAAGCTATCTAATGAAAACTCTCTTCTGGAGCTCCCATGATCACAGTCTGAGTCAGATCAGCAGTCACTTGGGGGGCATAGTCAATAAAATCTCTCTCTTGATCTTCAATGTCAACGCTCAGCATCAACAGTGCCATACCCAGTAGTCCCCTCTTGATCTCCCAGAAGTGTTCTTTCAGCAAACTCATTGGGATCCGAAGCACATTGCAAAATTCCTCGCCAACTTTGTTTCCAGATGAGCATTTCGCAGTTCCTCAGCCCTCTCCTCACCAACAACGGACACTTTCACACTGTCAACAGGTATATATTACTCAAATGGATATTAATCTAACAAGCTACTCGACTCACATGCAGTAATCCCAAATGTGTTCACGTGTTAGGTACCTGAGCGGCGCCCTTCTCTTGGTCTGTGGCTTCTCCTGCTGTTTCTCCTGCTTCACCGACAGCTCGCCAGCAGCGACGGCAGGGTCTACTACGGGATCGTCACGAGAAGAGGTCTGTGGTCGTTCGCAGACCCGGATGCAGGCAAGAGGGACCTGTCCAAGTACAAGCTCTGGCTCGGGGATTTTGCCCACGCGCTCCTCTCCCTGGCGGTGTTCGCGGTGGTGGCGATGCTCGACTCGAACACGGTGGAGTGCCTCTATCCCTCGTTCGAGGCAGACGAGAAGACGCTGCTCATGGTCATGCCTACGGTGGTGGGGGGGTTGGCGAGCTCCGTTTTCGTGGTGTTTCCGAACAATCGCCATGGGATAGGGTACCCTGCAACACAAGCCGCGGCGGGGTTATTGAGCTGTTCGTGATGCATGTCTGTGTGTGCTTGATGCTTGCATTCAGTGTGTGCTTGTTGACAATTGGCCTGTTGTTTTCGTGTGGTTTGCTGATTTTGTTGAACAAAATTTATAATGAATGTGTATCAATGTTGTGTGTTTGTAAACTGCATTGTATATTTGTTACAGAGTTTTATGTGCAATGCATACATGAAGTTGTAGGGTTGGATTTGAGTTTTGGTGTTGAAAGTGTGATATTGATTTTGGTATTGGTAATTATTATGTAATTTTCTAATTAAGATTGGCCCAATGGGCATGCCCAAAGCCCAATGGGCATGCCCAAAGCCCGCTTTATGCCCATTTGGGCATTCTTAAAAAAGCCCGAATGGGCTTTGGGCCGGCCCGAAAGCCCGTCCATTTAAACTGGGTTTGGCCCGGCCCGGCCCGGCCCGGCCCGGCTCATTCTCATCCCTATTTGGGTATAAGTATGTGGCGGGCTTTTCGGGCCAGCCCGATTGGGTAGCTGGCTGGCGTGCGCCCATTCTCATCCCTACATACAAGCAAAAAGGGTTTCTCCCATATGGGTCTTATAGGTGGTATGGTTGGACCACAGAATACCTCAACATTCAGCTAAGGGTGCTAAAGGTCATTGCACTAAGGGTTCCTTGGCTTGATCATTGCACTAAGGGTACTTAACTACAAAAAAAGCACATATCAATGTGTATGTTATCATAAAACTGGTAGAATGCCTGTTTATTAAACTGATTGCCATTGTCGGTGAAAAAATCTTGGGAGTTTTGAAGTGGTAGATAATGTTCTTCCATGTAAAGTCTTCACTGCTTTGTTCATAGACATTGGCAAGTGGCTTGCATTCTAATCCACCATAATAGTCATGTACTTCCTCCACCTCGAAGCAAGTGGGAAGGGCCTAAGGAGGTCCATTTCCTATCATGCGAAAGGTAAGGGGTTGTTCATAGAATTTATCTCCACCATTAGTTGTCTTATCGGTTTCATGCTTTGGACATGCATCGCATTTATTCATGTAATTTTTAGCGTTTGCCATAATGGGTGGCCAGTAGTAACCTTGAAGAACAGCCTTCCAGGTGATTGTTTAAGTAATTTGGTGGCTACGGCATGTCACTTCATGAATTTCTAAAATTAAGGACATGTTTTACCTCATCTGGATGTAAAAACCTTAGAAATGATCAGCCATTTGCAATCATGAAAGGTCTTCTCAACAGGACGTCACATCACTAGCTAGGAATCACTACAAAACGACCAACACATGCTACTTCAATGGTATCGACAAGCTTTAGTCCAGTGAAGATATCTCCATATTCTACTCCATTTTTGATAACATCAAAATCTAGATTTTGTTGGGAATGTATGCCCTTTTAAGCAATTATTGTAACTGTAATAAACATTTCGTTCGAAATAATAGTAAGATATTTGGTATTATTTATCTTTGCAATCCTCTATGTAACTCCTATGTTTGTGGTTGTGTTATATGATGCATGGATAAAGTTCCTGGACTTATGTAAGAAACATTGAGATCATGATGATATCATGATAATGAGGTCAATGTGTCTGCTGAACATATGTCCAGAAATGTTTCTGGTCGGATGATATCGAGATGTGACATAGATATTTCAGTTAGACAAGTGTGTATTGATCTACCCCTCGGATGGTAGTTGCAGGCCTCATAACCGCTTAGTGTGGAGACATTGGTAGATGATGCACATGTGCTTGTTAGAGAAGATGTTCACAGAATGTATCGCCAGATATGCTTCTGTATGGTTATAAAACTTTAAGTGTCAACAAAAGATATCAGGTGATAGTAGGTGCTGCATAGTCCTTATGACTGGAGATGCACTAAATAACCTTGCATATGAAAGATTAATACTTTGGTATTTACCAAACATTGACCTAACATCTGATGTGTAGGAACCTGCAGGGTATAGTTGGAAGCATGTGAAGGGAGTGGCCATGCTGCTTGGATTTGTCTCCTCCGATATGGGAGGTCAGTGTCGTAATAGAGTCAAATGGATCCATAGTAAATCCCTGGCTAGGGTAGTAGATGAACTTGTTAAGAGTTAACAAGTGTCATCCAACTGATAATTATAGGATCACATGCAACTCAATGGTTTTAATGTGTAATTAGGTTTCACATTATACCATATCCTAGACACCTTAGCGACATAGTGATGACAACGGGACCGGAATGCATGGAATTTGTCACTGTAAGGCCTAGATTTTCTCAGAGAAATTCCAGTCTCACAAACCAGATAATGAAGGTTCTGACGACATACTTAGATAGATCCACTATCAATCGGTGAGAGGTGATCGTGTCACTACTAAAAAAGAAATCTGGCTATTTGAGTTTCACATCGATGATGAACTCATTGTGAAAAGAGAAGGGAAAAAACTTTGTGTGTATATAATATACAAGGGCATAGATCATAAGGAGTTATGATCGGATGAAATAAATAAGAAGACATCACCAATTAGAACTGACTAGTCGACCAGTGTTATGTCACTAGTCGACTAGTTAGCAACTAATCGACTAATGCTTTAGCACTAGTCGACTAGTCAGTCTAACCTGCGTAAGGTTAACCCAGGCAACTGACTAGTCGACTAGTATATGATACAAGTCGACTAGTTTTGACGTGGCATGAAGCGAAATTCTAGATTTGACGTGGGATTTGATTGAGAATCAATTCTAAATCAAATCTAATTCGTATACAACGGTTTTAATGCGATTAGAACTCATAAAGGATAATTCCTCTTCTTTGCATGTTTAACTAAGAGACGTAAGTTTGGGCTAGGTTCGTAATTAAGGACCATGGACTTGGCGATTCAGCCCATGGAAAACATCCCTCCCCAGATTATGCCAGCTTGACCAAGTGATCATTTTGAATTCCCTCATCCAATTAAATCACATGACTTAGTTTTGCCAACTATATCAAGTCCATTACGTTCTCCATCATTTCAAAGATGTAGAGTATCTAGATTGATACTATGGTTGTTGGCGAAGGTCAAGCCTTAGTTTTTCAACACTAGGTGATGCATCTTTGCTACTATAAGATGGAATCGGGGGGATGTGAGGATGTGCCTTATTAGCGAAGGTTGTAATGGCCCCTAGTGCCAGATACAGTAGGATGTATCTTTTTGTGTGATAAATAATGTATATATGCTTGAATATACGTGTTAGTGTATGAAGTATATATGAAGTGTGTATAGTATTCTACTATTTGGTGGTGTAATTAGATTGAGACAGTGTTAATATGATATGTAGTGCTATTGGTTGACTATAGTTCATATTGATTGGTGAGTTGAATACAGTAGTGCATATGGTATTGATTGTAGTGCATATTGTATAGTAGAAATAGTATGTTTGTGTAGTAGTGTGTATAGTACGTACTTTATGTTGTTGTATTGGTTGTATTGATTATAATGTGTGTATTTGTAAGTATGATGTCCCCTTAATTATGTGTGGATGGCATGTATGTAATATTTATTAGAAATGGATGTGTGTAGTGTAAGAGGGAGTGTGTAAGGTAGTGGGTGTTTGCTAATTTAAGATGGGGGGTGTGTATAAGGATTGGTGTGTGTGTGCATAAGAGTTGGATTTTTCCAACATGAAGATAAGAATGGATTTAAGATAAAGGAAAAAGAAAAGAAATGGAAGAAAAAGACAAGTAGGAGGAGGATGTAGAAGAGTGGAGAAGAGCCTTGCATTTAAATCACAAACCCCTCCTTTTCTTTCTCATTTTCCTCTCCCCTCTCTCTCTCATCTTCCCAATTTCGTTCTCCCCTCTCTCTCCTTCCTTTTACTTCATTTTTTCAAGTAAAACCCCACTCTTTTTCTCTTCCATTTACTTCTATATACAAGTGTTAGCAATTTTGGTCTCTTAGAGCTAAAGAAGGAAGAAGGAGAAGGGAAGAAAAGCGAAGATGGTTTGAGGGTTTCATCTTGGATGCTTAGAGGAGCCATGGAGAAGCCTAAGAGAAGTCTTCTAGAGGTAGGATTCCATCTCCACCTAGTGTCCTTGCATGCGATGCTTGATTAATTAACTTAATCTATGTTTAATGATGTGTGGTTGTTTCTTTGGTGTTGCTGGAAATTGGGACAGAATGTCATTCTCATCGTTTAGTTTAAATCTCTTAATCTAGAACTTCTAAGAGTCTGAAAATTTTATGGCTAACACATTGAAATTTTATCTCCAATTTCATGCTGAGAACTTTTGTTATTTCGGATTGGAATTAGGGGTAAAAATTATCTCTTTGTAATATGTCTAAATTTTATCCAGTCTGGACACAATTTGGCAAAACAGAGATCAGTCACTGCACACACCATAAAAATTGGTACTCTTGGTCTCGTTGAAAAGATAACAACTTTTCTACAACTTTCAACTAGGTCACATTTTCGAGATTCTAACTGCAACATGACTTAAATTAGCAATCTTTACAGCTCTTAGAATCTGCCTGAAAAACAGTTTTGATAGGACTCACCAAACAATTCACCATAAATCACACAGTGAGAATTTTCTCTTGAAATTTTTTAGTGAATCCAAAACACATATATCTACAACTTTCATTATATTTCATGGTCATGTTCAGTATCCAAAAAGGAGAAAATTGCCTCTGTATGTGATTGTTGTGAGATTTTCCAGCAACCAGAATTGCACAAGTGTGGGATTTGGTTCTAGTTATGGATTCCTATGTTTTCCTTGTCACAAATTATGAATGCCACATGGTTAAACATGTTCTTATGGTAATACTCAACTTATGCTTACTGGAGTTTCTCATCTTTAACCATGTTCACCTTGTATTTGCATGTTGTTAACCTTATTGTTGAAGTTGCTCTTGTTGTTGATGTTGTTGTTGGTATTCAAGTGGAACATTGTTGAGATTGTTGTGGTCCTTATAAAGGAAAGATGGCATGTCTATGGTACAAAATGAAGATGAGAACGAATGGCAATAAAGATGTGAATGTTTACTTTATGCATCATTATCTGATTGTGTAATTGTTTAGTCCTCCACAAAGGAGGGTGACATGGGGATTGGGGGACACTAAGTAGTGGTAAAACATGAGAGGCTGGACAGTTATAGTGGTTGGTGGCCCTCCTGTCCTGTCCGAGTGATGAGGAGTGGCGGAAATGAGGTGAATTGATGAAAATGTGAAGGGGAAATAAGGGGAAAACAGGGTTCCTTTAGTAAAAGCGTGTCTCGGGAAGTTTGATGGGTTTTCTGGGACCCTTAGGGCACAAAAACTCTAGTCCCGTCCTAAGTCGGACGGAACATAGACAGAAATGCAGCGGAAAAAGTTTTATGTTAATCTAATTAACATGCAACCCTAAGGAACCAGACCCTATTAGCCAGGATCTCTGCCAACTTGGGGTGGATCTGACCACCCCAAGAGGGATCTAACTACTGCGAATAATTAAATGAAAACTTAAACACATACCCAGAATCTCAGCCCTGGGGCAGGCGAGATGTTCCGCGCCGTCTTCCGAGCTGCTCCCGTCCCACACCGAGCCGCTCCTTGAACCGCTCCCTGCACCGCTCCTCGAACCGCTCCGCATCCCGAGGCGATCAATCCCCGTGTCGCCGAGCCACCCACAGCCGAAGAAAGTTTCACGCGAGTGAAACCTCCGCCTAGATTTCGGATCCAGAATCCGAACTCCTTTGCGGCTTTGCTAGAGCCCGCAGGAGTAAGGCAGAAATTTATAGGGAGAGGAGGAATATTAATTTAGCTTAGATCCGAGCGTGCTCCAACATTTACGAGAGCCGCTCAGATCTAGAGCTTGGGACGAGTTTTGAGGAGGAGAGCAGACCCCTATTTATATAGGCGGTGGACTCTCCCCTATTCTCAAAATCCGATGTGGGACTAAAATAGAGTTTAATCAAATTCAATTTAGTTTGCACTTCACAAAGTGCAAACTTCCGTGAATTTTAACTCCCTCACCGTTGAACTTCAGGATTGATACAACCTATCAATACGACGAGCGTTCAACGGTGAACGCATAGGAAAAAACCGTTCGTCAATCGGAGTTCGTTTGACCCTCCAATTGAGTGTCCAAAGATCAGCCCAAGGATTGATTTTCGACTAAAATCAGCCGTCAAATCTGTACAATAGATCTAGGATTCTGCACCCATTAATGGGGCCCAGCAAGTGGGCCCCACAGCCTCCAAAACATGACTGGGCGCCCAAACCCAGACCTGGGCACGGGCGCCCAAGTCTGGGCGCGGGCGCCCAGGCGCCTGGCGCCTGGCTTGGGCGCGGGCGCCCAGGCGCCTGGCGCCTGGCACCCAGGCGGGCGCCTGGGCCGGGCCAGGCGCCCGGCCCAGAACGCCTGGGCGCCCAGCGCACAGGCGTCCTGGGCCGCCTGGGCCTGCGCCCAGGCGCCCGGGGCCAGGGCCTGGGCCGGGCGCCCAGGCCCAGGCGGGTCTGGGTGCCCAGGCCCAGGCCGGTTTGGCCTTATTGGGTCTAGCCATCAGGCCAGACCAGGTCCAGTCTTAGCTGGTCTGTCTGGTCTGGCCTGATCTGACCCTTTGGGCTGTTTTGGACATAACTTGATCATCTGGCGTCCGATTTAGACGCCGTTCGAACCTGGGTCTAGACCGGGACATTCCCGTCTTACCCGTGTACTTTTCCTTGCATTTATTTTATTAAATATTGTTTTAAACAATTTAAAACACATTTAATCTCTTTTGCATCAAATGCAAATTAGTCCCTATCTAAGCTTAAATAATCATTTGCATCAAATACAAATGATCCAAGGGCATATTCCTCTACATCTCCCACTTGCACTCAGGATCATTTATCCCGAATGCTGGAGATTTTTGCAAACATCTTTTGCAATACTTTATCCCTTGCATCAAATGCAAATTATTCTCCCTAACTAATTTCTACCTATTACTAGACGAAGATCGCACTCTGTGTGAGACCCTACAGCCTGACCCTTACAACAGGTTGGGCTCGAAGCCCTATACGGCAGTGACCACGAGCAGTGGTTGCCGTCCCTGCTTCAGGAATCATCATTATGTGGTTAACTCATTGACATGAGTATTGTCAGAACCACCCTGACTGTTTCCATGATGAATTCCGCAGTTATAGTCTTTTCGTCTAAACTATGTCGTGTAGATCAAGTCTAGGGTACGGTGTAACTGTCAACCCCAATAACTTGACTCCGGTTAGTTTCTATCGATCTTTTAGTCAAAAAAATGTTGGACTTCTTCCAACATACTCTGGCCAGAGTTTTTACTAAAGACCGAACTAACCTTACGACACTAACTCCCATTGACCGGGAGAGACGAATCCTCTCTTGGTCATTACTCTCCTCATACGCTTCAAGTGTCACCCAATCAAAGACCTTTCGACAGGGCTTGCCTCGAGGCTAGGTCGTTTGATCTAAGTGGCACCGTTCACGCACAGGTTCGTCAAAATGACCTCAAGTCAAAAGACCAACTAGCCTATCATCACACAGAGTCATCATTGACAGATTGGTCAATATAAACATATGATAACTCTTGTGGATCGTTCAGTGAACTCATTCTCTAATGAGCACCTGTGTCTCGTCAACGACTTCGCCAAGTCAAGCGATCATGAGATCATCGCCACCGCTATACGGTGAAGACTAAGACACAATGGTCTATCCGATGTTTCGATATACTAGTCTTGAAACATCTACGACCACGAACCCTTTTAGACTTATGCTACAGACGGTCAAACATTTCTCCATGATCGAGATACTCATCTCGATACCTGTTTGACCTTGCATAAAGTCTTATGACTTTACCTAAGTTAATGTCTAATGTTAACAACATTATAAAATAACTTAGATAAATTATTACCAAACAGCTTGCTGTTATTTCGAACAAGATGTTTGTGTTATTCACACATGAAGATAGATAGCCTCGAGGATATCATCTCTCAACATCTCCCACTTGCACTCAGGCCCATTTATCTCGGTATCTAATACCGTTTTTACACATAAGTTTTCCCGACTTCATGTGGTAGAGCCTTCGTGAGTGGATCTGCTAAAACCGTCTACACTATAGACTTAGGGAGTTTCTATGTTCATATTAGACCAACCATTTGAATCTCATTCAAATAATTCACTAGGTCTGTCGGAATCCATAACATTTATTTCCCTGGATCTTATCCAGTTCATCGTACCTTACGATAATCATTTAAATTAGTTACTGGTCATTTCAAATGGCTCATATTTATTTCTGATAAAGAATCAAACTCTTTTGATCACTTTGTCAAAATATATGTTCCATCCCTTTGATGCCTCACATGTAATTTACACGCTCCCACTGACCTTGAAAATTATCTGGTTAATTCATATAAGTTGGTCCGTCTAAATCATATTTAGAAAAAACGAACTTGTAAGTGAATACTCCAATTTTCATGGTCAACTTAAGCGTTTACATCGATTTGGTCCGAGTAGTTCTGTACACATCTGCTGGTGGAAAACGGTTTCATTATAATCCGTTTTATAGGAATTAGTATGGAAAAACCGTTCTCGACCAACATGATTGCACTTCACTATTTTTCTTTTCTGCACCAATCTTTCAACTTAAAGATTTAATTACAGTAAGTGAGGAAACATTTTCCTTGGGCACGTAAACTAAATTCCAAAATTTAATTACGCACACGGACCTATTCTGGTTGCATCAAGTTTTTAAAATCGGAGTTACTTCTCCGAATTTCATCCCGGAAGTTGACTAAGTCATCATCAGTTATGATGTCTAACTCGACTCTTCGTCTCACGAGATTCGAGTAATTATACAACTTCCTAATGCTTGATTTAATGAATATCTTATTGATAATGTCCTCATAGAACATTATCAAAACCTAGGCATTACTATCTGGGACTTAACCCAGAGGAAGGACTTAACTCAGAGTCACTTGTTATGGATCGCACCGAGTCTAACTAAGTGTGATTCATACCTTTTAACACACTGATGTGTTAACAGACTTGACCTGAGAGAAAATCACATTTTCTTTTAATTACACAAGATTTTATGTAGCTAAGTATTTAGCCATTCGATCTAATCGAATCAGTTTAAATACTTTTGTCTTTTCGTTCTTTATTATTTCAGACTTGTGTTTCATCAAGAACACGTGTCTTAATAAAATATACGAATAACTTATTTTGGTTGATCTAGACTCTGGTACATCAGTATGTACTAGACTGAGTTCGACAACTCATTCTCCCACTGTCTCACAGATGGGTTTCGGCCATTTTATCTAAGAGGATAAGACTCAGAAGTGTCCGTAGACTTCATAATATGAGAGGTCAGACCCCTCTTTATGTGACTTGTGAAGCTTAGTCTCTCGATACGGCCTAGTCTATTTTACCAAATAAGTTTGCTACTATCTTGTGTATTTATATATTAACATTTAATATATATATATATATTTATTACAAATTACTTAACACAAAACATTGCTTCCGAAGCAAGGTGATGACATTCGTCAAAAAATGTGTTAGACGTTTTTGTAATGCCCTACCAGCTACTGCACAAGTACTAGAGGGGGGGGGGTGAATAGTACTTTAAAATAATAAGGCGTATAATTCCAAATTAAATTGCACACAACTACCAAATCAATTTGCGGAAGCTTAAATTGAATGACAACAATGAAATTAACAGTGCTAACAAACGAAGTTAATGGGTTCGGATCCACCCAAGTCTCCCCGACTTGTTCCCGGTGATCCTACGTCCCAACCACCCGGATCCCCTCCGGATACTTGAGTTAGAAACCCTAACTCAAGATTTCCACTATGAATATCTTGTGAAAAACCTTCACAAGATCAAATCATACAAGCAATGGCAAAGTGAATCCCACAACCCGGGATCACAAACTTCTCTCACAACCGAGAGAGCCAATAAGCAATATAAAGAGTTTATATGAAATAAATACTCTTACCACAAAATCCTATACCTTGAGTTTTTCTTACCCAATAGGTGGAATGAAGGATTTGAGGAAGATGAAGTCACCAAGCCCTAGCACCAAGGAAATGAGCAGCAATGGGTGCCTAGGGAAGAGTTGGAGACTTGGATCAAGCAATAGCTTGAAGAGCTCACCAAGAACAAGCTTCTCTCTAGATCTAGAAATGAGAGAGAATGGGTTTCTTGTGAGGAAGAGAGCTTTAGATTTGAGGGAGAATAGCTATCTCTTTAGAACTCAATGAATCTCTTAATGGCAGCTCTGTTGAAGATAGAAATGACCTAGGTTCGTATTTATAGGAACCCAAAAACATAAGTTAGGTCAATCTCCAACGGAAAGAAATCTGTGATAATTAGTCGGTCAAAGAACATACACTGACCGACTAGTTCATCAACTAGTCGGTCAGTCACAAAGCATGGACCGACTAAGAGCAGATCTGAGAAGAGATAGAATTTCAGACCTAGAAAACTAGTCGGTCCAAGAACACTGTCTGACCGACTAGTTTCACAACTAGTCGGTCATCCAATGAACGTAGACCGACTAAGAGGCAAAACAACATAGTCTGAAGGCAAGTTGACTTAGTCGGTCCAAGAAAAAAAGTTGACCGACTAGATTGTCAACTAGTCGGTCATCAAACGTTCTTAGACCGACTAACGGTAAACAGTAGCTTAGGAGAATTTTAGAGTGAACAGTCAGTCTCAACTAGTCGGTCAAAGAAGCTTCACTGACCGACTAGTTCACAAACTAGTCGGTCGGTGAGTCAACGTAGACCGACTAACTGTAAACAGTAAAGAGCTAAGAAATAACTGACAGAAACTAGTCGGTCCAAGAACAGTGGCCGACCGACTAGATCACCATCTAGTCGGTCAGTACTTGTTCTTGTACCAACTAACATGCACAACAAAGTCCGAATCGAAGCGCGACGCTTCGAGGAAGTTAGAGTGAACTTGTGCAAGAATCCTAGAGCTACGAAATGAGCGTAATGAAGATAGAAACGTAAGATATACTCAAGGCTTAACATTCTATCAATCGAAACTAAAAGACTATAAATAAAACCTTAATAAACGGTCTTTGAGAGCTTCGATTGAATCTTCATTACTTCCAAAGCGTCGCAAGAGCTTCAACGAAGCTTTAGGCATGAAACTGAGCTTTGGAAAGTGTTGAGATGTCGCTTTGAATGTTCACGTGAAATTGGCGATGATCTCCAATACTGCGCTCACAAATTGTTAGATCATGAATTATTTATGTTTGCTCATCATCCAAAACCAAATCCGGGGAGTCCAATATTCAACATTCTCCCCCTTTTTGGTGATGACAAACCAACATAAATAATAATCAAAGATAATAATTCAAATGTAAAATACTTACTCCCCCTGCATTGATGACACGTTAATTCCAAAATGAATATAAATGAATTGCATCAAGCAGACGAGTAAGATAAATAAAGTGAATTGATTTTTGAAATATCGGATTTTGAAAATCCGTATATGTATCTTAACTCCCCCTGAATCTAGCATATCAAACTAGATTCTTGGAAATTGAGTTAAATTTTCATTTGCGCTATTTATTATCATTATCTCTCCCCCTTTGGCATTATCCCAAAAATGGGGGGTATACAACGACAACAATTAGGAAATGTAAAATCCAACATCGGGAGTCGTAGACAAAGGCAATGGACCAACTTGACACCAAGGGAAAAATTGTGGGAATCAAAACTAGGTGTGTCAAATTTTCCATTATCACTGAAAATCAACGATAATCAAAATCATCAAAAATACCAAATAATTATTCATTTCTTGAATAAAGAAACATACTCTTCAATATTCAATATTCATGGTTAATTTTGTGCATGGAAAACAATTCTATAAAATTACAGAATTTAAATCCATTTAACCAACTTTTTATGCGTCGATTCGATATCACATTTCAAATATATTCAACGAATATTAAAATTTGCACGACGAATAAAAGATAAAGTGAACGATGATGAACATATATATATATATAGACAACATGAGTACATCCAAAAAATATCACATCGAATATATGAGATACATCATATCAAGCGCTACATATCGTCAAAAAGAAATACATCATCATCATCATAAAATCCAACACCGACAACCAGAAAGCACAAAAAAAAATACATCAAAGCATCTCTCAACCCCATCCTAACCCAAAACACTCTCACTAGAATATATCATCCAAAACGTATATGGAGAGTCCTCGGAACAACGATCACGAGGAGGAGGCAGGATCTGCAGCGTCCGTGGGTCCAGTCGACGGAGTGGACTCAGGATCTGCAGGGAGTAGAGGTGTCTCAACAGATGGAATCGTCGGGGCAGGAGTCGAGATCTCAGCAACAGGCTCAACAGCAGCATGAGTCTCGACAGAAGCAGCAGCAGCAGATACATGAGCAGGCTCGGAAACTGGGTCAGCAGCAGGCACAGAAGGCTGAAGAGCTGCAGCAGATGGCTCTGGAACACCGGAAGAGGTGGCAACTCCAGGAGCAGAAGTAGAAGTACCAGCAGCAGCAGTACCAGCAGAAGTGCCCTCGGGGGCACGAGCCGAAGCACGACAGAGCTCCTCAATGTCCTCCTCAGCCATCTCATCAAACTCCTCATCCTCAGACACGGAAGGAGGAAGCTCAACACCCATCTGACGAGCCATACGGCAGACTACCTCCTCGGTACGAGCCAAGCGGGACTCGTGACGACGAAGTATCCGTAGGACATCATCAAGGGTGGCAACGGGAGTAGCAGAGGCACTGGCAGAGGCAGGGACAGACGCAGAAGGTGTCGTCCTCTGAACGTGACGAAGCGCCGCAAGAGATTTCTTGACGGCCGTCGCATTCAGGGGAGGACCAAGGGGACGCTCATCGTCACGAGGCAATGTGACACGAAAATGACGAAACACGAGGGTCAACATGCAAGGAAATGGGATATGAGCCGATTTATTGGACTTTCGAATACACTCGAAAGAGTCAATCTTATCGAGTATAATTCGAGCCCAATTAATCGAGCTCCCCATGAAGATCGCATAGATAAGCTTCAAAAATGGCTGGGATGGCAAAGATGAGGAGCCGTACTTGGGAAGCAAGCACGACTTCAGAATCAGATTAAGGACCCATGCATTTGGCTTGAAAGATTTAGATGGCACGCCAATCATGGCAGGAGGAATCTGATGGAAAATCTCTGAAAGGATGGTCTGATCAAGAGAAGAAATATCATCTACCGAGATATCAGAAGGAAGAAGGCCAGACGAAGAGATACCCAAAATCTCTCCTAAGATTTCCGCAGTGAGGACTATAGGAGTCCCCAAAACGGTCGTCTCAACAGAGTGGGTCTGATCGTACTGACCCCGGATCCTATTAGCATAGAAAAGCTTCACTAATCTAGGGTAGGGGTGAGGATTCGCCTTCGGGTCATATCGAAGGTAATCGAGAAGACCCGACGACGACAGAAGATCAGCTAACCCTATGAAGTCGCTAAACTGGACGAAATGCTCCAGAAGCAGCGGGCAATGTTCGATACGGTTATATGCCGCGAGACACAAAGGGTCATCGCGACATAAGGAAATATCGACACCGCCCACCGGCATCGGACCCTTTCCCTTAGGTTTTCGAGTAGACGTACGAGGGTGGGTGCTAGACTCGGGATGAATAGGAGGAGTGGGTTCCCTATGAGTCTCGGTCTCGGGGATATACTCCGTATCAGAATCGGTAGGAGTATGGAACGAAGATTGAGAAGCAAGAATTTTGGCCTTTGGCTTAGGCTTGGGTTTGGGTTTCGGTTGACCTCTAGGTTTAGCGGTCGTCGTCCTCTTCTTCTTGAGAGGAGGCGAAGACGACGAAGGATGGGTGGTCTTGGCTCTACGCTTCGGAGGGGTTGGGTGCTCGGGATCCGAAGAGATTGGATCAACGGTCATCGGAGAGGGGCTAGAGGGAGTGATCGGGATACGTGTTCGAGCCATAATCTCGGCACAACACGACACACGAGATTGGAAAGAAGAGATCCTAGCCGAAATTAGAACACCCTAATCGAAACCCTAGAAGATGAAATCAACTGGAAAACCTAACCCTAGAGCTGAAACCGAACCCTAGATAGGAGAGGGAGGAAGAGGAGATACCCTAGGTCGAAGATCGGCGGACGGCGACGGCGGGAATGGTCGGAAAGTGGCCGGAAGACGAAGGGTCTCGAGGGAGGTCGGGGTTTTGAGCAGAGAGAGAAGAGATTTCGATCGATTAGAATGAAAATCGATCGACTAAACTGAGTTTAAGTCGGTCGATTTCGCAAAAGACCAAACAGCCCCTGGCACAACTAGTCGGTCACAGTTCAAGCACTGACCGACTAGATCACGATCTAGTCGGTCGGTCAATGAGCTTGAACCGACTAGTTGCAAACAGTGGCTGAATCCAAGATTTACTGACAAGATTTAGTCGGTCTGCGTTCAAGTACTGACCGACTAGATCTTAATCTAGTCAGTCGATCACTGAACATGAACCGACTAAAGAGTCAAAAACTTGAAAATCAAGTTCTCTCCATAATACGCTTGGACGATAAATCTCAAAACTCTCAATAAACATCTAAACTACCCCATTAAACATCGAAAAACAGAAATTTGATGATTACGCACAAATCGAACGAAAAATTAAGATATCACATAAAATTCCCGAAAAATCCAATAATTCTAGCATGAATGAGATATTGTCAAGAATAATAGCATGCAAAATTATTGAATGAAGCATGAATCCTATATTTCGGATTCACCCATAATCCCCAATTCTCAACGCAACCGCACAAAGGAGTCCTCCTTTAGGGGTTTCGTGAAAATATCGGCGATTTGCTTTTGGGTTTCAACGTACACTAATATGATGTCCTTTTTAGCAACATGATCATCTAAGAAATGGTGTCGGACATCTATGTGTTTCGATCGGGAATGGTGCACCGGATTCTTTGAAAGACAAATAGCACTTTGGTTATCCACCATGATAGGGCTAGTATCACAATGAATACCAAAGTCCTTCAATGTGTGTCTCATCCAAAGAACCTGGGCACAAGCGGCACCGGCGGCAATGTATTCCGCCTCGGTGGTTGAAAGTGAAACCGAATTTTGCTTCTTGGAAAACCAAGAGACAAGAGAATTTCCTAGAAAATGGCAAGTGCCACTAGTACTTTTCCTGTCGGATTTGCATCCCGCATAATCAGCGTCACTGTATGAGACTAACTCATACGTGCTAGATTTCGGATAAAGTAATCCAAAATCTAAAGTGTAACTTAGATAGCGAAAAATGCGCTTTACCGCTACTAAGTGAGACTCCTTAGGTTGAGACTGATAACGAGCACATATACATACGGCAAACATAATATCGGGCCTACTTGCGGTAAGATAAAGTAAGCTACCTATCATACCTCGATATAAACGAATGTCTACATCCTTACCGCCCGTATCCTTGTCAAGATGCGTAGTCGTGCTCATTGGAGTCTTTTTCCCGGAGTCATTCTCCATTCCGAATCGCTTTAGCAACTCCACCGTGTACTTTGTTTGGTGGATGAAGATTGCATCGTTCAGTTGACGAATTTGGAGACCTAAGAAATATTTGAGTTCGCCCATGTGGCTCATCTCAAATTGTTCCTTCATAACATTAGAAAACTCTTCGCAAAGAGCGAAGTTAGTAGCACCGAAAATGATATCATCAACATAAATTTGAACTAATAAAATATCATTATTCGCATGCTTAATAAAAAGTGTTGAATCGGCTTCGCCCATTTTAAAATTCAAATCCAAAAGAAAATTCTTTAGGCGATCATACCAAGCTCGAGGAGCTTGTCTCAAACCATAAAGAGCTTTCTTTAGTTTAAAAACGTGATTTGGAAATTTTTCATTTACGAAGCCCGGAGGTTGAGAAACGTAAACTTCCTCAACGACATCTCCGTTTAAAAATGCACTTTTAACATCCATTTGAAATAATTTAAAATTCTTATGGCATGCAAAAGACAAAAGTAATCTAATTGATTCTAATCTAGCTACCGGAGCGAAGGATTCTTCGAAATCAATACCTTCCTCTTGTCGATAGCCTTGAGCTACTAACCGGGCTTTGTTCCGGACGACGACTTGGTTTTCGTCGGTTTTGTTCTTGAAGATCCACTTTGTCCCTATGACGGTGTGGTTCTTCGATGGCAATGGAACAAGCTCCCAAACCTCATTTCTTTCGAATTGAATGAGCTCCTCCTCCATGGCTAAGATCCAAGCGCTATCTTCGCATGCTTCATTAATATTCTTTGGCTCTATTGATGATGCAAAGGCACAATTTGCGAAGTGGTGGACTTGCGATCTTGTCTTGACACTATCTTGAATATTGCCAATGACTTGCTCATGGGGATGGTCACGAATGGTATGAAGCCGTTTGGGAATACCTTGATCACTAGGAACATTCTCAACAACTTCATTAGTTGGGTTAGTCTCAATAGAATCAATAGAATCATTAGACTTAGAATTATCAAATGAATCACATAAAACATCCAAAGAATCGTTATCATTTGAAATTCTAGTTGGAACAAATCCTTCATTAAATGAGACATGAAGCGATTCCTCGATCGTTGAGGTTCGTTTGTTGAATATCCGGTAGGCTTTGCTACGCGTAGAATATCCGACAAAAATCCCCTCATCGGATCTTGGATCGAATTTGTCCAAACTACCATATGTGTTCTTAATAAAACATTTCGAACCAAAAACACGAAAATGTTTGACTTGAGGCAACCTACCAAACAACAATTCATAACAAGTTTGTTTAGTGCCGGGCCTCAAAAGTATTCTATTAAACACATAACAAGCGGTGTGTACCGCTTCCGCCCAAAATTGATGGCCAAGTTGGCTATCATCAAGCATAGTGCGAGCACACTCCACTAGCGTCCTATTCTTTCTCTCAACTACACCATTTTGAGGAGGTGCACAAGGAAAAGAGAAGGTGTGAGTAATACCAACTTCATCACAAAATGTCTCAAAAGACTCATTCTCAAATTCACCTCCATGATCACTACGAATAGTGACAATGGTGGTTCCTAAGAGATTTTGTACTTTCTTAACAAAAATTGTGAAGTTTTCAAAAGCTTCATTTTTATTACACAATGAAAATACCCAAGTAAATCTTGAATAGTCATCTACGATGACAAGTCCATACCTTGCATTTCCTAAGGAAGCTACTCTAGTTGGCCCAAATAAATCTAGATGTAATAGCTCTAGTGGCCTTTTAGTAGAGATGCTTTTCTTAGGTTTAAATAAAGATTTAGGAAGCTTGCCGCGTTGACAACAATCGCAAAAACTTTTCTTTTCGAAAACAAGCTTCGGAAAACCTTTAATAGAATTCAATTTTGAAAGCTTATATAGTATTCCAAAGTTCACATGTCCAAAGCGTCGATGCCATAAGTGTTGTTCACTTGTGTTGGCAACGAGACATTGTTCATATGACTTAGGAAGATCCAAAATATAAATGTCTTTACGACGAGTTCCGGAAAATAATAATTTTTCATTATCCTTTCTCAAAATATGACACAATCCTTTCGCAAAGCTAACTTTGTAACCTTTGTCACAAAGTTGACTTATTGAAATAAGATTATGATTTAAACCACTAACAAGATAAACATCACTAATTAATGGTTTAGTAGAGTTACCGACTTTACCAACACCTATGATGGTTCCGCTCTCGTTGCCTCCAAATACGACGCGGTTTCCATTCGCAATGGGAACCACTCCGGAGAGCAAACGAGCGTCACCCGTCATGTGTTTGGAACACCCGCTATCGAGTATCCAGTTCCCTTTGGAGCTAAATTTAAATTCGTTGCTCCTTTCCTTTTTCTTTTCCTTGAGTACCTAAAGATAGATAAGTTCATATCATGGTACCCAAGGTCATTGGGTCCAAGGGATTAGACCTTTGGAAGCCAAGTCCAAGTGGACTTAGACTTCCCCACATAATTCTTACTATGCACAACATCCGAAAAATAAGCATTCATATATATTTGTTTTTCGTCCATGCTTGTGTCCTTTGGGCTCCAAATAGTGAAAATTTTGGGAGCCACCATCCTATTGGGTGCATGCATGCTACGTTGATTTCTACGTGATGCATGTAGTGGATAGGCATACGGGACATGATGGAATGGTGCACGACGAGAATTATTCATATGATGAGGTGGGTGTACATATGCATGTGTGGAAACACGTGCGTGAGGGTGTCTCACTTGGTGTGCACGTGCCCGAGAATGTGTTGCATAAAAATCATCATATGTGTGAGACGGTGGAGTAGGACGTGTGTTCCTACGTGGCATGGTATTGGTGTACATGTAAGCATGCCCCTTCTTTGGAGGTCCACCCAAAGTGGGTTTCTTTCCGAAAGAGGGTGTGGACGAGGTGGAAGCACCATTGGTAGATGAACTACCAATAGAGTGTTTGCTCCCACTCGTTGAGGCTTCGGAAGTTGGCCTAACAAAAGTAGTGACCGTCTTGGATGAATTTCCCATCATATACCCCAAGCCAATGTGGTGTTTGGCCGGAAGTAAATCTTTTAGGATATTATCCAAATGGCCCTTACCTTTGTTGAATTCGTTGATTCGGCCCAATGTGTTCTCATATTTCTCTTTGAGAGAACGCAAAGAGGTATCCAAAGTGGATATTTGCGAAGTGAGCACATAAACACGAGATTTAAGATTCTCGTTCTCAATACTCAAAGTCGAGTTTTGAGAAGTTAAATCCGCTATCTCATGTTCTTCCGCATCCTCAATGCTAGCATGTTCAAGTTTAGATTTGAGATTCACAATCTCATTTCTTAACTCTTCAACAACGGTGTCGTTGTTGGTGATGATAGTCTTAGGCGATGTTTGAATGCTAGCTAGGTCATCTTTTACCTTAGTATATCTATTAACTAACTTAGTATATTTTGACCAAAGTTGAGTGTTAGCATCCCTAAGATCATCCATCGTTACCTCATCGCTTTCTTTATCACTATCATCGGAAGAGGAGGATCCTTGATCGTTCTCCTCTCTTGCCATGAAGCACATGTGCGCTTGCTCCACTTGCTCATCGTCCGACTCTCCGCTTGAGGAATCCTCGGAGTCGGTGAAGGTAGCTCCGACAAGTCCCTTCTTGTTTCCTTTCGTGTACTTCTTGGACTTGTCATACTTTGGTGCCTTCCACTTCTCCTTTTGCTTGTTTTGAGGACAATCCGCTTTGATGTGTCCTGGCTTATTGCATTTAAAGCACAAAGGTGGAGAGGCGTTAGTAGAAGTAAACTTAGATTTTTGTTTGAAGTTACCCTTTCGGAAGAAACGGTTGAACTTCTTGGCCATGAGTGCCATGGATTCCAAGTCCAACTCGTTTTCCGATTCTTCATCATCGGTAGAGGTGGATGAAGCCGCCTTGAATGCAATCGCCTTTTTCTTAGGTGCATCTAGGTTCAAATATGACTTCATCTTTTCTTGTAGCTTCACCTTGCTATCTTTGCGTACCTCGTATGACATCAAGGTACCCATTAGTTGAACTACGGTATATTTGTCCATGTCATTACCTTCCTCAATGGCGAAGGTACGTTTTTCCCAAGAAGAGGGAAGTCCTTCAATAAGCTTTAAGCACTTCTCCTTTTGAGTGTAGATCTTGCCGAGGGCCTCTAACTCGTTTATTATGTCAACGAAACGAGCGTAGTATTCTTTCATCTTCTCGCCCTGTTGCATATGAAACATTTCGTAATCTTTGGTTACGACTACGAGTTTAGAGTCTCTTACCCTACTCGTCCCTTCATGTAGAATGAGGAGGGAGTTCCAAATTTGATATGCACTCTTACATGTGCATATCTTATTGAAATCCTCGGGCTCCAATGCACATTGCAAGGCGTTCATTGCCTTGGCATTGCTTACCTCCGCGGCGACCTCCGCGGTAGTCCATTTCTCAAAATCTTCTTCTTCGGGTTCAATATACTCCTTCATTGTAGTTCTCCATAAAGATGCACTTCGGAGGAAGGTTTCCATCCGACACTTCCAGTACCCGTAGTTGGTACCGTTGAAGAATGGAGGCCTTGTAGAGGAATGTCCTTCCATCACGGAAGATGCTCCTTCACGGTTCCTGAAGGTGTCATAGTTGGAAGGTGGACGCACGGTCTTGTTGTCGTTGGCAGACATAGCTGAGTATCTGGCTCTGATACCAAATGTAATGCCCTACCAGCTACTGCACAAGTACTAGAGGGGGGGGTGAATAGTACTTTAAAATAATAAGGCGTATAATTCCAAATTAAATTGCACACAACTACCAAATCAATTTGCGGAAGCTTAAATTGAATGACAACAATGAAATTAACAGTGCTAACAAACGAAGTTAATGGGTTCGGATCCACCCAAGTCTCCCCGACTTGTTCCCGGTGATCCTACGTCCCAACCACCCGGATCCCCTCCGGATACTTGAGTTAGAAACCCTAACTCAAGATTTCCACTATGAATATCTTGTGAAAAACCTTCACAAGATCAAATCATACAAGCAATGGCAAAGTGAATCCCACAACCCGGGATCACAAACTTCTCTCACAACCGAGAGAGCCAATAAGCAATATAAAGAGTTTATATGAAATAAATACTCTTACCACAAAATCCTATACCTTAAGTTTTTCTTACCCAATAGGTGGAATGAAGGATTTGAGGAAGATGAAGTCACCAAGCCCTAGCACCAAGGAAATGAGCAGCAATGGGTGCCTAGGAAAGAGTTGGAGACTTGGATCAAGCAATAGCTTGAAGAGCTCACCAAGAACAAGCTTCTCTCTAGATCTAGAAATGAGAGAGAATGGGTTTCTTGTGAGGAAGAGAGCTTTAGATTTGAGGGAGAATAGCTATCTCTTTAGAACTCAATGAATCTCTTAATGGCAGCTCTGTTGAAGATAGAAATGACCTAGGTTCGTATTTATAGGAACCCAAAAACATAAGTTAGGTCAATCTCCAACGGAAAGAAATCTGTGATAATTAGTCGGTCAAAGAACATACACTGACCGACTAGTTCATCAACTAGTCGGTCAGTCACAAAGCATGGACCGACTAAGAGCAGATCTGAGAAGAGATAGAATTTCAGACCTAGAAAACTAGTCGGTCCAAGAACACTGTCTGACCGACTAGTTTCACAACTAGTCGGTCATCCAATGAACGTAGACCGACTAAGAGGCAAAACAACATAGTCTGAAGGCAAGTTGACTTAGTCGGTCCAAGAACAAAAGTTGACCGACTAGATTGTCAACTAGTCGGTCATCAAACGTTCTTAGACCGACTAACGGTAAACAGTAGCTTAGGAGAATTTTAGAGTGAACAGTCAGTCTCAACTAGTCGGTCAAAGAAGCTTCACTGACCGACTAGTTCACAAACTAGTCGGTCGGTGAGTCAACGTAGACCGACTAACTGTAAACAGTAAAGAGCTAAGAAATAACTGACAGAAACTAGTCGGTCCAAGAACAGTGGCCGACCGACTAGATCACCATCTAGTCGGTCAGTACTTGTTCTTGTACCAACTAACATGCACAACAAAGTCTGAATCGAAGCGCGACGCTTCGAGGAAGTTAGAGTGAACTTGTGCAAGAATCCTAGAGCTACGAAATGAGCGTAATGAAGATAGAAACGTAAGATATACTCAAGGCTTAACATTCTATCAATCGAAACTAAAAGACTATAAATAAAACCTTAATAAACGGTCTTTGAGAGCTTCGATTGAATCTTCATTACTTCCAAAGCATCGCAAGAGCTTCAACGAAGCTTTAGGCATGAAACTGAGCTTTGGAAAGTGTTGAGATGTCGCTTTGAATGTTCACGTGAAATTGGCGACGATCTCCAATACTGCGCTCACAAATTGTTAGATCATGAATTATTTATGTTTGCTCATCATCCAAAACCAAATCCGGGGAGTCCAATATTCAACAGTTTTTGTATAACTATTTATTCTGAAATCGTGACATCAAAATATATCACATTTTCATTTCCTCCTACTTATGCCTTTACTAATGATAAATTAAACTAACTTTCTCAATTGACTTTCCGGAGTGCCTTC
>CM061142.1:731592658-731639192 GCA_030789695.1 Scilla litardierei
TTATTTCAATTGGTTTATGTAATCCATGCCTATTATATGTCACCATGGTTTCTTATTATATCAACTGGTTTATCTCATTTTACAATTGGTGCATATAAGTAGGGAAAGCTCATTAGCATTGTGCTTTATTTTCTTTATGTTTACATAATGTGTGTCATCATCAAAAAGGGGGAGATTGTTAGGTATTAGTGTTTCATACCAATATTGTTTTGATGATGATCACAACATTATGTTATTGCTAATGACTCATGTTTTAGTCTCATAATTAACATTTCAAGAATATCATTTTTGGAGCAAGGATGGACATCAAGAGGAGCAATGCCAAAGCTTGGACTCAAGGGTTGCCAAAGCTTGGAAGATGATGGGAAGCATCAAGACATCAAGAGATTGAAGATTAGACTCTAAGGGAAGCAATGTAATCCATGTATTATTTCATTTATTGCTTTTCTCTTTTTGAGTTTAGGTTTATTGTAAAGCCTTGATAGATGGACTAACTCATACACATGCATTTTCCATCTTTGTGAACATTGGGATTATCATAGACATCATCCCAATAGGTTCACCAAGCCTTAAACTCAAACTAGAGTTTTTGGCTCTCTCACAGTTAATTGATGAATGCATGACAGGCGACTGGATGACCTCTAGGCGACTGGCCAGCCTTCTACAGCCGACTGGTGTGCATAGCTGAAGTCAAAATTTCTTGAATCTTTCTTGAGCTCTTGGAAACAGACGACTGACGTTCATATTACAGGTGCCTGTATTCCATCAGGCATTACGGATTTGTTCTCCAGTCGTTTGTGTGCAAAAGTGCGTAACTTGCATTTTCTCGGTTTCAACCCACTTTGCAAGTCAGTCAACTGATGAGAGGTTTTCAGTCACCTGTCAAATTACAGGCGCCTAAGAATTGGTCATCTATCGTTTGAAGACGCTAGTGCAAAAGTTGTGTTTTCTCAGCTCGTTTCCATCGCATGTGACAGTCGCCTGCTGAAGGATATTCAGGCACCCGCACCTTGTACATGTGCATGTCCTGGCTCAGATTATAGCCGTTGGGATTTTTATGGTCGTTAATCAGTCGACTATCAGTTATTCATCAGTCGACTGTACTAAGCATAAACTGCCAAAATCTAGCCATTGCAGATTTATTCATTTGGACTTTATGGTTAGGTTTGAGGGTTTATTTGGGGTTCCTATATATTGGAGATGGCTTAGTTCATTAGAACTTCTTGGAACTATTGTAAATCATTAGAGATTGATTAAGCCACTCTCAAACTCTCTTATTTCCCTTTTAGAGCTCTTATTCCTCTTCATGCATTGAAGTCAAGCTCAGGGGAAATCATCCAAGTGCAATCAAGCTAAATCTCGTCACTTGGAGATTCTCTTCCATGCCTTCTTCTTCATATGAGTAAGTTCATCATCAAGGCATATGTAAGAGTATTTGTTTTACTTTGCTTTCTTTGAAACCCTAGCTTTCTGTATGTGAGCTTTCTGTATGTGAGCTCTCTGTGTGAGAGTATAACCCTTGTGTAGGATTGGTTGCGATCTCTCTTTGTAAGAGTTTGAGTCTCTTTGTGTGTGAGCAATGATTTCTCTGTGTGAGATTGTATTCACTTCTCTTTGCGAGAATCATAGTGGATATTGGTGTGGCTGGACGTACCAATGTTTGGGGAACCAGGGTAAAATCTTGTATTTGCGTTTGCTGATTGTGGTGTTTAAATTCCTCTTGCATTTATACTTCCGCATTTTCATGTTTAATTTTTTAAATACGCAATTTGCGCCATTACTCTATTCACCCCCTCTAGAGTGTGTTGTTAGTATTGCAAGGCATAAACGGTCCTTACTCTTCTGTGGTTGCAGTTATGATTATATGATGCATAGATAAAATCACAGGACTTATGAGAGGAACATTAGGATCATGATGAGATCATGATAATGAGGCCAATGTGCCCATCGATCATATGTTTAGGCATGTTCCTTATTGGAGGAATATCGAGGCAGGACATCGATATTTCAGTTAGACAAGTGTGCATTAATCTATACCTTCAGATGGTAGTGACTGGCCTTATAGTCACTGGGTATGAAGAAATCGTTAGATAGTGCACATATGATTTTTGGGAGAATAAGTTCACAGAACGACTCGCCCGAGATACTTCTATATAGTTATCATACTCTGAGTGTCAAAAGAAGATCTTAGATGGTATTAGGTGCAGGTTAGTCCTTTAATCGAAGATGTGCTAAAGGACTTTGCATGTGAAATATTATAATTTGGTAGTTAGTGAACTTGGCTTTACAGTAATGTGTAGGTACCTATTGGTTATGAATGGATGCATGTGAAGGGAGTGTCCATGCCGTCGTGATTTGTATCATCTGGTATGAGAGGTTAGTGTCTCAGTTAAGTAAATGGATCCATAATAAATCCCTAGCCAGTGTAGTAGATGAAAAATTATACTAAAGGACTTTGCATGTGAAAAATTATACTTTGGTAGTTAGTGAACTTGGCTTTACAGTAATGTGTAGGTACCTACTGGGTATGAATGGATGCATGTGAAGGGAGTGTCCATGCCGTCGTGATTTGTATCATCTGGTATGAGAGGTTAGTGTCTCAGTTAAGTAAATGGATCCATAGTAAATCCCTAGCCAGTGTAGTAGATGAACTTGTTAAGAGTTAACAAGTGTCATCCAACCTATAACTATGAGATCACATTTGACTCAAATTGTTTAAGGTTTAATAGGGTTCGACTCTATACTGTACACTAGACACACACTACTAGAAAACTGACCATCAGCCACGAAACATTAGCCACAAACAAAATCGGTGGCAAATGTTGAACATATAGCCACGGATTTGTCTGTGACTGATGATCCGTGGCTGATGACAAACATCAGCCATGGACCATCAGCCATCGACTAATTTGTGGTAGATACTGTACATCTGCCATGAAAATTTTGTGACAGATGTTTATTTGCCCCTAAATGTTTTGGTGCCCGTAACAGGTACACATCCATCACAGATCAGTCTGTGATGAATGGTTGAAAATTTTCCCAAAAAATTTCGCCGAGCACGGGCTTCCCAGATTTTTCCCTCTTATCTTTTTCATTGCTATTTTATTCAGACTTTATTCTCCTTTCGTATCTCTTTCACATCCTTCACCCTCCGCCTCTTCATCTTCTCCCCCGCGGCCACCGGAGGTCCCGCGGCATCATCAACAGTGGCAACCGCATCGGCCACGTCAACCCCGGCCTCTATCTTCGACACTGACGACTGTGATCTCTGGCAAAACGCCACGTGGTAATCACTCCGCCCCTCACGTGGCAGGGAGCCGGGGGCTTCCCCATCTCCGCCCCTGCCACCACCCCTGCCTTTGTCGAGGATGCAGCATATCGGATCCCACCTCCATTAGGTCGCCGTAGCCGTAGTATCCACGGCCGTCGAACCCTAGAATCAAGGTTTGGTAGTCTGATGCTATATCATTTTCGATACAATTAAATACACACCAACTTATGTTCGTACTTGCAACCTAATCCCCGCTTATTCATCGTCATCAAGGGTCGACCCTCACTCTCCCACTCTCTCGATCAATAATTGTCTCCTTCCTCATCATTCAAAGCCTTAAACCCTAATAAGTCCCATGTCGGCCTCCAACCAAGCCCTACAGTGCCAGCATTGATGTATGACACCGGTTAATCTCAAATCCGATGGCCATCACAGGACCCCGGCCTCCTTCAAAACCCTGAGACCGATCGAAGGTAATTTATCCTTTTAAATCTCATCGATTTTGAATCCGATGTGATGTGTGATCCACATTAGAGTCTTCTTTTGGATTGGTTTGGTTGAATGATCGAAGTTTTGCGTCCCTTCCGGGATTTCTCCGTTTTTTTGCTTTGTTGCACGCCTTGGGTTAATTTCGGTGCAATATTGGTCAAGGTTTGGATTGGGGAGTAGCAGTACAAGGGTGAAATGGATTTCATAGTCTTCTTTGTTTTGCTTGTGTAAACACATATATTATAACATTCAACATTGTTTTCATCCAGTGAATATTGAATATTCTGATTGTTTTAATATAATTGGAGTGAGAAGTAGTATGAGTGTGGAATGATCTCATTGTTTTCATGGGTTACCTCGCTTTGCTTATGTAATATCATTATGCGTGTAAGGGTTCTTCCAGGTCAAGTATTCATCAATTCATTGTACTTCATTGATTGTTAAAAATATTTTTGGGGAAATATTTAATTTCTGTTACTTCTAATTACCTGAAGATCAGAAGAATCTAGTCCAACAGCTAGCACAAGCAAAGGCACAAATGGCTCGCAATGAAGATGAACTAGCGAGGAAAAGAATGCATTAATTATATCCAAATGTGCATATGTTTGATGATTCTGCTCTCTGTAAACAAGAAACTGAGTAATATATTACATTAGATTTTATCAGAAAACTTATACTCATGAAATTGATGATAGATGAACGGTTGGCATCTTCCAAACATCTAATTTCGATTGCAATTTGGAATCTGGGTACTTCAACTGAATAACTGTCTCAGATTTTTTAACAATGGAAACACAATAATTTAGGTTCCTCTTTCATTTCGTGCCAATTTCAAATAGAATAATCAGTGAATGGTTGAGTGATCAGGATTGGAACTATAATGCTTCATCGATGAGAAATATTGATGTACATACATATCAACAGTCCATTCAAATTGAAGCATTTCAAATAAGAAGGGTTGATGACGTGTTAAACACAAATGCACGGTCTGAATGCATGGGGCCAAAATTTCCAAATGCAGCAGCTTTGACTATTTGCCCATAACTAGGTGAGTCATTGCATATAAGAATACGAAACCTTCAATAAAGTTGACTCACTATTTTTATGCATATCTTTATTCAGATGAAGAACAGTATTTATTATTATTATTAATTAACAAATTGGCTATATAATTTGTGTGGATGATTGCTAACCTTGTGTTATTATGAAGACTTGGTCCCTCCTGTCATTGTAAATATGGGTTTCTCAGTTTCTTCATATTTTTTGTGTCAGCTCCCAAAGATAAGCCTTTCTAGCTTCAGCTAGTAATCCCTATCACATCAATATTCTACTCACATTTTTGTATAATAGCAAGTATTAATAGAATTCTAATAATTGTTCTGTTGTAAAGAGGATGATCTATTTTCTCTTGCAGAATATGTTAATATTTTTCTTGTTTGCCTTCTATGTTTGCTTCAAAATTCATAATAGTTTGTCACCAAATAACACTTTTGCCTATTGTTTCTCCTCCATCTAATGAAACACATCTTCAAGTATTTGATACTCTGATTTCTTATAGTTTCAAGCTTCAGAGCAGAGACTGGATGAAACACTCTTCTTGCTTCCTCCTTTGATCCTTTTGCACTACTCTAAAGTCAATACTCGATCCTTCAACATATAAATTGAAATCAGCCAGACAAGTCAACGAACTAGATTTCTGTCACATGTGCCCAATGGTAGCAAAGAGAATTGACAACCTCCTTGTAGTTTCCAATCAAACTTTTGTTTTTATTTGAAAGGATCTGATTTTTTACTAGAATATCTTTAAGTTATTGCTAATTGTTTTCATTTATGCTCCAGGAAAGTTCCAAATTATCTCATTTAAAGAGTTTATCGCAATTGCTCTCGACGCTGACAGAATTGTGAGAATATACCCAGAGATAAAAAAACCCAATTTCATCAATCAGCGTGTAAGTGGTTTTCTATTTTGATAATTATTATATACCACGACTTGAGAAGTTATTTTCTACCTATTATTGCTTGCTACGCTTGGACACTTATTTTAGATTTTTTATGGACACAATACCAAGGCAAACATTTGGCCTTGTACCTAATTAAGTTTCAGATGAATATTTTTTCTGCTCTTGGGACATGTGAAATTTTTTAAATATCACGTGCATTTATCATGTGGATCTATGATTGTTTCATTTTGCATATGCTTTAATTTCGATGCAGCTATACTGCATGTCTGGATCCTTAATCGGATAAACAGTGATGATTAATTTTAATTTTGTTGCATTTCCTAAAGTTCTTATTGCACTGTCAATTACAGGATAGGGCAATACTATCAGAACTTCTTACACGGTCAGTTCCAGCTGCTTTACAACCGCCCTTCATGGAAAGAGACTTGGCGAACAATCATGATCTTAATCTGATCTTTTCATCGAAGGAAGGGTGTGGACAAGAATCTCTTGTTTTAAAGCTCTTAACGGCGGGGTGTCAGCTTCAGTAATTCTTGGAAGTAGTTTCAACACATCTTCTAAAACGCATAGAATCTTTTCAAGTAGATCAGAGAATGAAACTCTATAGACAATATTTGAAACTCTACAGCCAATATTTGAAGTGATCATCAAAAAGGATTGTGGAAGTGGCAACAAATATTCCAGTTCTGAAGAGGCATTACCCATCATTCTGCTTTTTCTTCAACTGCTTCTTGGAAGAAATTGAAATTTTCTTCACACTATCATATTAGCACTTTGTATATAGCTCTTTGGAAATTCGTCTAATGCGCCAGGTACATACCTTTTCTCACTCCATGAATTCAGTTTACATTTTATGCATTGTCATTATAACAAGATGCCTCTTATGATTTATTAGATATTTTTTTAAAACCATGACTTCACAAATAATGTTCTTAAATGTTCAAAAACTGTCATGCTCGTTTGACGGGTATGAAATATGGCTATTGGTCTGGTCTATAAACCATGAGTAACTGGTAGTGATTCTGACATCAATCATGAAAAATCTGTAGATATGGGAATCAAGGATCACTCCAAAAAAGGCACGGGCAATGTTGTTGACGGCGGACGGCGGACAGTGATTACTCGAACAAAAGGTATCTCTCTTCCATCTCTCTCTCTCCCTTACCTCCTTCATTTTAGGGTTTGCATGAGACAGGTTGCGGGGTCTCAGGGTTGATCGCGAGAGAGAGGAGAGGGTCATGGTGGCATGGGTTTCGGCCGAGTAGGGGAGAGGTCGACCAGAGACGATGTGAACTCGTCGGAACTCATGTCGCTCAACTCCGATGGTTCTTCTCAGATATGCGTTTCTCTCACTCCCCCTGCAATTCTGTCTCCTCCTCTTTCATCTCATATTTCTTTGATATTTGTTTATTTATATTTTTTTGTTGGGTCTTTAAATCTCAACGCTCTGTCGCTCTCTCTATCTTTACAGATCCAATCGAGATCCAACCCATCTCCCGGTGGTAAGTTTCTCGCCATCCGATCCATTCATAATTTCAGCTTTGATATTTATTCAATGGATTGGCTGCTATATTCAATCCTGCTTCATCAAACTTGAACTAGAATTGATGGTTGAAATAATGTTGTGTTTTGAAAGGTGCAGTCTAGAGATATGAATCGAAATTTAAGACAAAATGTGCTAGTCTGTTTGTGAAATTGAAATTGAAAGTGTAATTCATCATCCTTAGTTGGACCTATTTGCTAGTTGTCATTTTGAACCTTACATCATTAATAGTCTTAATGCTATTCTTTTTTCCCATTCAAATCGACAGTACTTGAATTTGTCATAAAATTCATAACTCTTTGGACCGACTTAAAATTGCATTCGTTTGATTGGCTCCCCACAATGCTAAAAAAGACAAGCACAACTCTATATTGTTTATTCAGTTCTCTCCTTCACTAATTTATCCAGTGCTTCATGCTTCATAGATTTCTCTTTGGATGCTTTTGTGCCCATTCATGCTTTGCTTTTTTTTAAACTTTGGGACACAATGTAGTGGTCTGAGAACTCCCCTCCTGTAGATATAAATATCATATTATGAGCAAATGGAAATCTAAATTAATTGATTAAGCTGATTTATAAACTCAATTATGTCTGTATAAATTTACACCGACTAGATCTACAAGCTAAAACCTTTGTTTCACTGCATCTTTTTTGTTATCACAACAAGCTCAAATATTTTAACAAAACTTTTAAGAGCAGAATATTATTGGCGTTGGAAGGCCAGTATTTATATTGCTTAGTGGGGCAATTCATGTGAGAAGAATAGGATGTTTAAATTCCTGTTTTGCAAAGTGACATTGTGGAAATTATCTTGAAAACTGCCCGACAACTCGTCCCTATTTGATGCAGTTTCTTTTTTTTTGTTGGTAAAACCCAACTTTTAGCAGCATATTGCATATGTAATGGTATTTTGGATGTCAAATTGCATTTTTTATTGGAGAGTGAAATTTTGTCTTCAGGGTTTAGTTCAGTTTAAGCTGAGATGAGATTTACATTTTTGTGATATTGAGGATTAAAATGGACATTGGCCCTACCTGTTGTGTTGAGGCTGTTGTAAAGCAGGTGCAATTTTGTGCACATTTTCATAGGATAAGAACTGAAGGAACAATCCAAATTAGCCTTGCCATAGGGTTAACGTTTAATTTGGATTAGGATTAGTGGAAAAATGCATGGTTGGCGCCGTATCAATTTTTACTTTTACTGCTTGTTCCGTACCCTAGTGTCAAAATAGAAAGTAGGAGAGAGTACTTACAAATAGCTTGAAAAATACCTTGAACCGTGTGGCTATACAAAATGTTGTAAGATACAATCTTGGCTGCCCAATAAGCGACGGCCCATGACGGCCTGTATGACTATCAAATGACAAAGGCCCCAACTCTGATCCTATCTGTAATTTATGTTGGTTTTGTTTTACTTAATTCCACCTTTTTGCTATGATGCTTGTAGATATTCATGAAAACTCCGATCCTATCTATTTTCTTATGCAAATTGATGGGTTTGAGTTTGATGCAAAGTTATCTTTATATGCTTTTGATACTTATTTGTATCCTTATTCTACATGAAAACCCATGCTTTTATATGCAAAGTTCATGAAAACACATGCTTTTATGTACTTATTCTCCTCTTAATAAGTATGCATTTCATTAGAACTTGTTTGCTTGCTGGTTGTTATTGTCAAGGCAACATTATTCTTAGATTTTTTTCATGTGTTTATTTAATTTTGGTCTCTCTTTAACAGACAACATGCATAATGGTGTTTCTAATTTTCATTTCTAACTTGTAGATGCTAATTTTCATTTTAAAGCGTGTATGTTGTAAATACTTATTTTTTTCAATTTTTGTTTCAGGAATCGCGTATGCAAGGCGGAGAGGGTGGAGGATAGGGTGGTGATCAGCATTGAGTGTTTAATTGTTTTTTTCTCGGTGTGATGTTGAGGGGGCCGAGGGACTGTCATGTTTAGTTAGATTAAGAGTTTACTTTTTGTATTGAGGAGGCCGAGTGGTCGTTGTGTTGATGACTTATGTGGAAACTTTTTGTATTGAGGGGACCGGTGAGTCTTTACGTATCTGTGGAAACTTTTTGTTGCTTTGTTTATTAGAATTTGTTGATGATGCTGTCTGAATTTTGATTGTACATGGATGTTTCTTGTTTTCTGTGAATTGTAAATTTTGATTGAAGAGTGATTTTTTAATATTTTATATTTTTTGAAAAAATAAATAAATAAGACACGGATAGTCCGTAGCTAATACACATTAGCCACGGATGTTATCTAGGGAAATAGACCGTGGCTAACTTATTGTTGCCACGAAATTTTCGTGGCATTTAAAATTACTATGGCCACAGATTCCCGTGGCTAATTTATAGTAGCCACGGAAATTTTTCTGTGGCAAAAAGTTTTTGCCACGAAATGTCCATGGCAAATAAAATGTGTATTGCCACGGATGTTCGTGGCTAATATCTTTTAGCCACGGAAACATTAGCCACGGATGTCCGTGGCTAATGTTCCGTGGTTAATGTTTCTACCACGGAATTTCTTCCTTTGGCCACGGAATTTTTCGCATTAACAACTACACTTTTTCCCACGGAACATTAGCCACGGAATTTCTAAAAGTCCGTGGCTAATGGCTTTTAGCCACAGATTTCAGGGTATTAGCCACGGATTTGTCCGTGGCTAATGCGCAATTTTCCAGTAGTGACATTAGCGACATAATGATGACGAAGGGACCAAACAACAAGGAATCTATCACTGTAAGGTCAAGATTATCTTGGACAGATTCCAGTTTCACAAACCAAAAAACGACGGTTCTGAACCACGGGTTGGCATGCTCAACAGGGGTCGTAACCGATCAATGACACGATGTGATTGTGTTCACTACTGTAATAGGAATCAGACTATTAGAGTCTCACATTAATGATGAATTCCTCACAAAATGCGAAGAAAGAAACTTTGAGGGCAAAGATCGCAAGGGGCTATGATCAGAAAAGAAGAATATAGCCACTCAGCATTAATTAGTCGACTAGTGCTTAGGCACTAGTCGACTAATCAGCCATTAGTCAACTATTACTTTGGCACTAGTCAATTAGTCAGCTTGTAATTGTTACAGCGAGTTGAGTAGTCAAATAGTTATAATCACTAGTCGACTAGTCTACAATGCTGACATGGCATGACGTGGATTCCAGATTTGATGTGGTATTTGATGGGAATCAATCCGAAATTAAATCTATTTATATCTAAGATTTCTAATGTGATTAGTATTTATTTAAGATGCTTCTTCTTCTTTGCACCTTTAAGGATGAGGTTGAGTTCTATACGAATACTCAATCCGAATCAGGTTCGGCTCTCCCTAGCATTATAAAAGGGGGCTTTCCCTGTCCCCTTAAGCACACATCAATCTCTTTGAGAAAATCTCATTGTGCAGAGATATTCAAACCTCTTCAGAGGGAGAATCTCTCACACAAAATCAAAATTTTTTCCTTCTCCTTCTTCTTCACTCTAGCAAAAAGAGGAGGGCGGTTCAAGTTCTTGGAGGGCTCATGAATTATGGATGTATTCTTCATCCTGTGATTCATCTACAGCACTAGTTAGATAAAGGAGATCTAAGGTGTTGCTTAGTGGAGATGAACCTACGCTTCTGATCTTCACCGAAAGAGATTTTTGATCTGAGATTGTGGCTTGAGCATACTCGAGCAAAGGTATGACCTTCATGGTTTTTATTTAGCAATTTAATTCCTAGATTAGTAGTAGATCCTTGGTTTGACATATATTCGACAGAGACATTGACTTATCATGATCTCATCATGATCCCAATGTTCCTCACATAAGTCTTGGGACTTCATCCATGCATCATATAACACAACTATAACCATAGGAGTGATATAAATGATTACAAAGAAAAAAATATACCAAATAGCTTACTATTATTTCAAACGAGATGTTTATTACAATTAAAATAATTTCCTGAAGGGCATACATTTCTCAACATCTCCCACTTACACTTACATCCAATTATTACGAGTACCTCATAACGATTCTATATCAAGTAAACACTCCAGTCTATTTTTTGGAAGGGCTTTTATGAGTAGGTGACGTGCGTTTATATTTCATATATTTACGCACGTTTTCTTCCGTGTTTTTCCGTATTTTACCTCCGTCTTTTATTCGTTTTCCCATGTTTCCTTGTGTTTTCTTGTTTTCTTTCACTTTTCTGTGTTTTCCGTGTTTTGCAGGAGTTTACTGGCATTTGGGGCATAAAACGATGATATCATGTGTCCCCGAAGCAACGGGAGGAGTCACGCGTGATCCAGGGGGTCAAACAACGAAGATTGCATCTTTCAGCCACTCACCCGATCGGTTGGTCATCTCCAACCGATCGGGTGATGCACGTGTGCACCACCCGGGCGCAGCTTGGAGCTCACGAGAAGTCACCCAGTCGTTTCAGTGACCAGTTCAAAAGCTCAAAGTCACTGGAAATTCGAAGCTGATTGCCAACCGATCGGGTGACCTTCACCCGATCGGTTCACCTGTAGCTGAATTTCAACAGCCAAGACTCGAAGATCCAACCGGTCTCCTCACCCGGTCCGCACCAAGATCCAACCGGTCGGCACCAAGATCCAACTGACCGCACCAAGTTCCAACCGACCGGTTCATACTGACCGGGTGAAACCCCCGCATTGCGCTATAATTTTGTGAAGCGGTTCACCCGATCGATTGACTTGTCAACCAATCAGGTGATGTCGTTTTTTATAAATAGAACCCTAGGTTTCCCAGATTCGAGAGTTGGTTATTTTTTACTGTTTTCTTCATTTTGTGACTGCTGTAATTTTTCAGTTTTTGTAAGTTTTCGGATCTTTGTAAAACTTTAGTATTATCTTAATTGCTTTACTACCATTGCATTTCTATTGTCTGATTATGATTTTGACGGTCCATTTTCATTTAGATCGCTTTTTAATGAATATTTGTGAGTAGTTCCCTAATCTGGGATTTTGGCGGAAACCCCTTCGGGGGCTCTTCCCGATGCGTCCATAGGGTTAGGAAATCGATAGGGATTAGGAATCTAACGGTTACGCGGGGTGTTTTATTGTCATCGGCAGGAAAAAGACCGCCTTTGACCGTTGGGCCAAGAGGGAATAAACTTGGCGGTTGACTCCCTAGCCATAGCTCACGCCCTTAGCGTAGACGCCGAATCCTAGCGCGCAAGAGCGGCAGGATGAGACGTTGGGAGTTATCGTTGCGAGCTTAGTGCTCCCGGAGTCGATCAATGTTAATGGACACGGGAGTGCCCACTGATCGAACCCGGGAGGTCCGGCGTATCATCCTGGGCACCGACCGGAATATCGGGCCCATGGGATGCCGGTACCACTTTTAGAGGCAACGTCTCACCATTAGACCCTAATTCCGATCGCCATCCTACCTGTAGGCCGTATCAGCAAGAGTCGCTCGTTGGGGTCGAAACCAGAGTCCCGGGTTTTTTCCTTCATATTGTCTATACCTTGCATTCATTTACCGTGACAAACCCTAAATTGATCCGGGCTAGCTTGCCCATGGGGTGATTTTGATCCTCTTTGACACAAGCACATCCTCGCCTCCCTGTGTTCGACCCCCAAGCCACACTACAACACCGTGCGCTTGCGGTTACAAATATCTAAACCTCCACCGGGTCCCCCGGCCATTTGCGGCTTGCAAACCGGGGGCACGTCAAGTTTATGGCGTCGTTGCCGGGGAGGCAACGTGCTTGTAATTTTAGGATTTCCTGAACCCCAGTGTCTAGCTCACATCCCTACCTCGCGATAATTTTCGCATTCTTCCTTTTTCCTTTTTATTTTCTTATTCTTATTTCTATTTTTATTTTTATTTCTAACCTTATCTGTTTCTTTCCCACTTTTCGCTTCACGGGTGTTTGTTGTTTTTAATGCGCAGGAGTTCAAGAAGTCTCGACGACTTGATTCCCGTTGATCCAGAGATAAACGTCACCCTAAGGTGTTTGGCCTCCGAGAAGCGAAGAAGAGAGGTCCTGAAACCATGGGGGAGAACACCCCGCCTCACAAATCCCTGCTGGAGTACTCGATGCCATCTGTCGAGTCCACCTCCGCCATCCGTCCTCCAGTTATTACGACTCAAAGCTTCGAGCTTAAGCCATCTTTAGTGACGTGGATCCAGCAGGATCAATTTTCGGGTGCACCCATGGAGAGCCCGATCGAGCATCTAGACTCCTTCTTGGAGAAATGTGACACCTTCCGGATAAACGGTGTCACAACTGAGGCGATCCGACTAAAGCTGTTCCCCTTCTCCTTGAGAGATAAGGCCAAGCTGTGGCTTAGGGGGAAGGACCCGAATACATTCAACACCTGGGAGAAGCTCTCAAATGCTTTCCTGACGAAGTTCTTTCCCCCAGGGAAGACCATGAAGCTGAGGAGTGAGATCTCCTCCTTCTCCCAGGCCAGCCACGAGTCCTTGCATGAGGCTTGGACAAGATACAAGGAGATGCAGAGAAGATGTCCCCACCATGAGCTTCCCAAGTGGCAGATCATAAATCTGTTCTATTATGGGTTGAGGGACGATTTAAAATCTTCCATGGACGCCGTGGCTGGAGGGTCCTTCATGTCAAGAAGCGAGGAAGATGCCGGGCAAATTTTGGAAAATATGGCATCCAACAATGAACGATGGTGTGACGAGAGAGCCACACCAAGATCTGGGGGCATCCATAGAGTCGAAGACGTCGACAAATTGTCAAGCAAGTTTGACTTGCTGTCAATCCAGATTTCCGCATTGATGGTAGGCGCCGGTGGCGCCGGTACACAACAGATTGCTGCGGTGGAGTCCGAAGTTTTTGGAGAGTTCGACAGTGGCGACATTTCACCACCGTTGGATCAGGCGAGCGCTTTATTTTACAATCCTACAGGGAATGTGCCTTTTCCACCACGAACCAACTCCAATCCGGCCTACTCTCCCAACAACCGGAATCATTCGAACCTTAGCTACCGGGCGCCTTATCAACATCCGGCTCAGCAACAACAGCAGATATATCAGTCGGCTAGGCCCCAGCAGCAGTTTCAGCAGCAGCAATTTCATCAGCAACAACCTCCGCCCCAATACCAGCAGTACACTCCTAGGAATCAACAGCCCACCCAGCAACAATATGGTCAGCAAAGGGGCGTCTCTCCGGTTGAGTTCCTCTTGACTCAATACATAGCCAACCAGGAGAAGATCAATCTGAAGCTGGAGATTGGACAAAGAGTCATCACTGATCAGGTGACCCAACTGGGGTTGCAAGTGGCGAACCTTCAGAGACCGCAGAATTTATTACCGCCACAGCCTGAGGTGAATCCTAGGGGGTAAATCGGACCTTGGCACTCACACATGAACATGAAAACGTGTCTGCCATCTTCTTGAGGAGCGGGACACAAATTCCTACTAGAGCGCCACCCAGGGAACCGGAAGCACCGCTGGCTATTGAGCGGCCAATTGAAAAAGCTAATGACGACGGTACCCCGTCGCCAAAAATTTAACCCCCGAAGAAGAGAAGAAGAAAGAAGAAGGGAATTTGAGGGTATTCAAGCCCGTTGTGCCCTTTCCGCAACGTTTGGCCCAAGCAAAAATCGACGAGAAGTATGGCAAATTTTTTGCCATGGTCAAAGATTTGAGCCTTCAAATCCCCTTCCTAGAAGCTATTGAAACGATCCCCTCCTATGCAAAATTCTTGAAAGACTTGGTGACACGGGGATCTAGAAAAGAGAAGGTCGTGTTAACGGCGGAGTGTAGCGCCCTCATTCAGCGCGCAAATCCGCCCAAGCTCAAGGACCCAGGAAGTTTCTCCATTCCTTGCTCTATTGGGGAAGTACAAATCCAGAGGGCGCTCGTCGATCTAGGCGTGAGCGTCAGCTTAATGCCCCTATCGTTGTACAAGAGAATAGGGATGTGAGACTTAGAGCCCACCGGCATGACATTGCAACTTGCTAACCGTTCGGTCAAGTATCCGGTGGGAGTAGTGGACGACCTCCATGTCGATGTGAGAGTAGTACATGTACCGGTTGATTTTGTGGTGATGGACATGCCGGAAGACAAGCATACCCCAATCATTCTTGGACTACCCTTTATGGCAACCGCCGGAGTTTTGATAGACGTGAAGAATGAGAAGCTTTCCCTCAATGTGGGCCAAGAAAGCGTCGAATTTAACTTAGGCTTGTCGATGAAGCATCCAAATCCCCCGGACGATCCGAGTATCAGTATGCTGGAGTATGAAGAAGATAGAGCTGTTGAAACAAGTGCCTGGGAAGTGCTCTCGAGGAATCCCCCTGATAGCTTGGAGAACCTTGGAGAGCAAGTTGGCCCCAAAGAATGATGTTGCTAATGAGTCGGTTGTGCGACATGTGATCCCTCCCGGATTCCCTAAGTCTCCTCCCATGAGGAGAAAGGGGAAATAACCCATGGACCTCACCGGTGATGAGGTCCGGATCCTAAAAAAGATGGCGGTAGACGCCAATTTGAGGGAGAAGCCCCGGATCCTGTAGACAAAGGGAGGGTAGTTGAGTAAATCTTCTTACAGCCGCTGACTACGGCAAAGGGAGAATCTGAAGCGATGCCGCACTTCGGGCATCACCCCTATCGTCCGCCTTGAACATCATCAAGGGGCGTCGAGCTAAACGACGTTAAACAAAAGCGCTTCATGGGAGGCAACCCATGTTCTAAACTTTTACTCCCGCTTTTTAGGACTTTTTTCTTAACTTTGTTTTATCTATTTTTATAAATAATTCCAGCCGCAACAACTCCCGTCGTGAAACTTAGGCGATTTTTGGGTTTCTGCAGAAAACAAGGCCCCAACCGACCGGGTGATAACTCACCCGATCGGTTCGGATGTATCAGCTAACACCCGTATCAGCCACTAAATGAACCGACCGGGTGAAGAAAGAAGAGACCGGGCGAGCAGACCGGGTGACCTGGGGAAATTCTCGGGAAAATTTCAGGGGTTTGTCAACCGACCGGGTGACAATTTACGAGACCGGTTGATGGACCGGGTGAGAAACTCTGAATTCTCGGGAAAATGTGTGGAGCGGCGAACCGATCGGTTGAGTTCTCAACTGACCGGGTCGCCTGTAGCATTTCTTCAGCATCAAATTTCGACCTAAAGTCACCCGATCGGGTGACAACTCACCCGACCGGTTCGACTTAAATCCCTATAAATAGCAGCCCCCGCCCGTTCGATCCACCCTCACCCATTTTCGAATCCCCGACCGACGTTTCACCTTCTCCCATTGCGCATGACCTCATTCTTCCCCTAAATCAACCCCAATCGACCCCCCTCCTCTCCCTATCCAACCTCCATCGATTTCTCTCCATCTTCCTCGATTCCACCCGCACACAAAACCCAAATTATCACCCATTCTACCCAAAATTCGAAACTTGCTGAAGAGGTTGCCACGGCTTCACACGTGCTGCTATCGAGTAGCATTAGGGCGTCTGCGAGGAACGATCTTCATCTCATTTGGGTAAACTCGCTGCTTAGCTTAATTTTTATTTTGCCCCAAATATTCCACTTTGCTCGTTGGTCGTGTTTGTGTTTATTCATTGTATTTTGCATACTCTCACACACACGACTCCCGCACAATGCCTCCCCGCCGTGCTAACCCCACCGACGCCAACTCCTCCAACCCTAGGCCCACCCGTCGCGCTCGTCGCACACAACCACCCGCTCAACCCACCACCACCAATCCATCTACCACCCCACGCACCACTCCCCCTCCTCACATTCATGATCCCGAATACGGGATGTCATTCCAAGACGACGACCAAGCCGACCGATTCGCGGCCATGATCCTCCTAGCTGGACATAGTGGTCGGGTAACTCAGGAGTCCGTCGACCGAGACCTCCCCTTTCTTTAAAGCTTCATTCGTCACATCCGTGAAGACCCACCAGATGTCTCCGAGCTCCACATTCCACCCCCCACGACTCCTGGTCCCCAGCACAGGCCCCCATCACCACCCCCAGAGGGCGGTGCCCCTGCTTGACTTTTTCCCATCCCGCTTTTGTCCCCCCTATGTTTGTGCCCATCTATCTTTGCGGGGCCCTGCTTTGTCACTGCTAGGGGGAGGACCCATTCACGTGTCGCATCACTTCCTTTTTATTTCTTTTCTTTAACTTTCTTTGTTTTTTGACATCCCCCTTGCATATCCCTGCATTTTCACGATCATATCTCATTGCTAGCATTGTCATGACTAGCTTGGGGAAAGTCTATTTTGGTGTGTTGTCGTGTTTTGTTCTTGTGTGTGTGCTTGTTTTATTTTTGTGTGTCGTGTCATTTTCTTTCTTTATTTTTCTATTTTCGTGTCGTGTGGTTTGATTTTGATTTTTCTTTATTTTCATTTTCGTATCTGTATCTCTCTTCTTTTTCGTGTCTTTTGGTGTCTGTGCGTATTCCCCCCATTTTCATTACCCTCCCGTACTCACTCTTATTGCATTGAGGGCAATGCAAGCTTCAGCTTGGGGGAGTCGCACTTTGTGCGTCATTTGAGTCTTTCTTTCTCGTTTTTGATTCGTTTTCCATCGTGTTTTTCTTTTTCTTCTCATCTTTTGTTCTGTTTCTCCTAGAGATGAACCCTATGATGAATTGCCACAAAATCACACACACCTAGCATAGCATCGATAATCACACTCACTAACCCTAGGATATCGAGTTCTCTTGCATTTCACGCATCGTGGGTCCACTTAGTTTTTTTATGAGTCGTGTGTCGTGCCTAGCTGTTTGGTGTGCTTCTGCTTTGTGATTTTACTTTATATACATGTCCAGGAATGACCCCTAGATTATCACGAGTCGATATGAATAGTGCGGTATTTGCCTCTCTTGCATGTTTCTGTATGCATGATTAAATACATATCGTATGCTTCATTTCGCATGTGTCAGGATTCCACAATTAAGGACTAGGATAACCCATTTAGCCCATGCTCTGATTTGCGAGAATAGTTTCCTTTGTCCAAGTGTTTAGATTCCGATTTCTTTTTTGTTTTACTTGGTGCAAATCCCCTCGCCGTGTACCGTTCTCCCACTTGGGAGAGTACACATGTATATACCCCAATATCCAAAAAAAATCCAAAAAAGGGAGAAAAGAAAAGAAAAACCCAAAAAGAAAGAGAAAGAAAAGAAATGATAAAAGGAAAAAAAATTTGTATAGCCAAAGAGCCAAAAAAATATACAAATACCCAAAACCCAAAAAAATTCCCGTGTGAATATTTTCCTACTTGCCAAGAATAAAGGGAAGGCGAGAATTTGCACCGAGTGATCTACTCCACATCATCTCAACCCCCATCGTTTTCGAAAACACTTGGCTTAGGAACTTTTTAGCTATTATCTAGGCTTTAGTGTGGTGATTTCCTTAACCCTAGTTGTGGAGCCCCTGACGCATGATATATTTCGATTCTCTCTCTATTCTCATGCATGCTTGAACTATATATTCACCGCTTTATTCAATTTGAATCGATATTTGGGTCATTTCTTGGATTTGTTTATATCGAGCTTTATCGCACATCGTAGATAGTGACACGGACTGCTAGCGCACGACCACACTCACTCGTGCTTCACCGCGTGGGCCCACGGCACTTGTCTGGACTCGTACTCCTTGGTTTAGTGATGTGATTTGGCGTTTGCTTGCTTGGTGTGTCTTTTGATTTTGTTGGCCCTGACGGGCGATCTAGGATATAGAGTTTTCCTTTTCTCTCTTTATCTCTATCTTCTCCCTCTGAGCTCCTACTCTCACTCGTCTTCCTCGAGGACGAGGAAGAGTTCAGCTTGGGGGATTTTGACGTGCATTTATATTTCATATATTTACGCACATTTTCTTCCGTGTTTTTCCGTATTTTACCACCGTCTTTTTTCGTTTTCTCGTGTTTCCTTGTGTTTTCTTGTTTTCTTTCACTTTTCCGTTTTTTCCGTGTTTTGCAGGAGTTTACTGGCATTTGGGGTATAAAACGATGATATCATGTGTCCCCGGAGCAACGGGAGGAGTCACGCGTGATCCAGGGGTCAAACGACGAAGATTGCATCTTTCAGCCCATCACCCGGTCGGTTGGTCATCTCCAACCGATCGGGTGATGCACGCGTGCACCACCCGGGTGCAGCTTGGAGCTCACGAGAAGTCACCCGATCGGTTCAGTGACCGGGTCAAAACCTCAAAGTCTCTGGAAATTCGAAGCTGATTGCCAACCGATCGTGTGACCTTCACCCGATCGGTTCACCTGTAGCTGAATTTCAACAGCCAAGACTCGAAGATCCAACCGGTCTCCTCACCCGGTCCGCACCAAGATCCAACCGATCGGCACCAAGATCCAACCGACCGCACCAAGTTCCAACCGACTGGTTCATACTGACCGGGTGAAACCCCCGCATTGCGCTGTAATTTTGTGAAGCGGTTCACCCGATCGGTTGACTTGTCAACCGATCGGGTGATGTCGTTTTCTATAAATAGAACCCTAGGTTTCCCAGATTCGAGAGTTGGTTATTTTTTACTGTTTTCTTCATTTTGTGACGGCTGTAATTTTCCAGTTTTTGTAAGTTTTCGGATCTTTGTAAAACTTTAGTATTATCTTAATTGCTTTACTACCATTGCATTTCTATTGTCTGATTATGATTTTGACGGTCCATTTTCATTTAGATCGCTTTTTAATGAATATTTGTGAGTAGTTCCCTAATCTGGGATTTTGGCGGAAACCCCTTCGGGGGCTCTTCCCGATGCGTCCATAGGGCTAGGAAATCGATAGGGATTAGGAATCTAACGGTTACGCGGGGTGTTTTATTGTCATCGGTGGGAAAAAACCGTCTTTTACCGTTGGGCCAAGGGGGAATAAACTTGGCGGTTGACTCCCTAGCCATAGCTCACGCCCTTAGCGTAGACGCCGAATCCTAGCGCGCGGGAGCGGCAGGATGAGACGTTGGGAGTTATCATTGCGAGCTTAGTGCTCTCGGAGTCGATCAGTGTTAATGGACACAGGAGTGCCCACTGATCGAACCTGGGAGGTCCGGCGTATCATCCTGGGCACCGACCGGAATATCGGGCCCATGGGATGCCGGTACCACTTTTAGAGGCAACGTCTCACCATTAGAGCCTAATTCTGATCGCCATCCTACCCGTAGGCCGTATCGGCGAGAGTCGCTCGTTGGGGTCGAAACCAGAGTCCCGGGTTTTTTCCTTCATATTGTCTATACCTTGCATTCTTTTACCGTGACAAACCCTCAATTGATCCGGGCTAGCTCGCCCATGGGGTGATTTTGATCCTCTTTGACACAAGCACATCCTCGCCTCCCTGTGTTCGACTCCCAAGCCACACTACAACACCGTGCGCTTGCGGTTACAAATATCTAAACCTCCACCGGGTCCCCCGGCCATTTACGGCTTGCAAACCGGGGGCACGTCAGTAGGTCTGCTACATTATCATCTGTACTAACTCTTTGTATCTCAATGTCCCGACGTCTTGGATTTTATGTATCAAGTGAAACTTCCTCAGGATGTGTCCAGATTTCTTGTGAGATCTAGGTTCTTTGGCCTAAGAAACTACCACATTGTTATCACAATTCAAAGCTATTGGATCAACAATTAAAGGAACAACACCAAGTTCGGTAACGAACTTCTTCATCCAGAGCACCTCTTTTGCTGCATCATTGGCCGCGATGTACGCAGCATCCGTCGTCGAATCGGCTATAGTATCTTGCTTAGAACTCTTCCAACTCGGTGCCCCTCTATTGAGAGTGAAAACATATCCCGACATCGATTTGTTGTCATCTATGTCACTTTGGAAACTTGAGTCAGTATATCCTTCGACTGAAAGATTACTACTCCCACCGTATACTAAGAACATATCTTTAGTCCTTCTCAAGTACTTAAGTTTGTTCTTTATGACAGTCCAATACATTTCTCCAGGATTTTATTAATATCTACTAACTACGTCAAGTGTGTATATGACATCAGGTCTAGTACATAACATGGAATACGTAATAGATCATATAGCCGAGGCATGCTTTCTTCTTATCTGCCTTGGGAGACAGAGGCCTGTTGAGAATTATTCATTGACAAGCTGGTACCATGCCATGCTTGGAGGTTTCTATGTTAAATTTCTTTAACATGGTATCTATGTACCTAAACTATTACAATCCCAGCATTCTATTCGATCTATCTATATAGATCTTTATACCAAGTATATAAATGCCTCTCCTAAATCCTTCATAGAGGAGTTATGTGACAACCATACTTTGATTCATTCTAACATCATTATGTTGTTACTAATCAACAGTATATCATCCACATACAATACACGGAATGTGACAGCGCTCTCACTGACTTTTAAATAAACACATGGATCATCCTCATTCTTGATGAAGCCAAACTTTTTGACTATCTGATTGAATTGGATGTTCCAGCTCCTTGATGCTTGCTTTAGTCCATAAATAGACTTAAGCAATCTGTAAGCTATTCTTTCGCTCCCACTACTTTGAAGCCCTTTGTTTGTTACATGTAAACACACTCTTCTAAATCACCATTTAGAAAAGCTGTCTTTACATCCATTTGCCAGATCTCGTACTCAAAGTAGGCTGCTATAACAAGCAGAATCCGAATGGATTTGTTCATGGTTGTTGGCAAAAATATTTCATCATAGTTTATGCCAAGCCTTTGATGATATCCTTTAGCCACTAACCTTTCCTTGAAGGTCTCTACCTTCCCATCTGCACCAATGTTCTTCTTGAAGATCAATTTGTTCCCTATGGATTTGAACCCTTTAGGAACATCATCCAAAGTCCATACTTTGTTGGTGTACATAGAATCCATTTCAGATTTCATCGCGTCAAGCCATATAGCAGAGTCCCCATCCAGCATGACTTTGAGAAAACAAGTAGGATAATCATCATCAATGATACTATCCTTTATTCCACCATCAACAAGAAAACCGTTGTATCTCTCTGGTGGATGGGAATGCCTACAAGATCTCCTAATTGACTGATGTTCATCAAGAGGAGCATTGTTGTTTTGTTCTATCACTTGGTCTGTTGAAGTTTATGTTTCTAGAACCTCTTCCAGATCATCACTTTGCTTAGTGTCTCTTCACTAAGAGACTCATACTCAAGGAAGGTGGCATGTCAGACACAAACATCTTTTGTTCCTCAGTGTAATAGAAAAGATATCCTTGAGAATTCTTAGGATACCCCATAAACTTACACATAACGAACCTAGCCTTTAGTTTATCTGGATTGTGCCTTTTTACATATGATGTACAACCCTGTGTCTTAACAAACTTAAGATTGGGTCTTTTACCAGTCCATATCCCATACAGAGTGGTAGGTACGGCTTTAGATTGAACCATGTTCAATATGTGTAAAGCCATTTCTAGAGCATAGCCCTACAAAGAAAAAGATAAGTCAATGTTACTCATCATGGTTCACATTATATCCAATAGGGTGCGATTTCTTCTTTCTGACACACCATTGTGTTGTGGTGTGTAAGGAGGAGTAACAATATAGAAAATCACATTCTCTTTTTGGTATGCAAGGAACTCCAGACTTAAGTATTCTCCTCTTTGATCCGATCGAAGGATTTAATACTCTTCGCAGTCTGTTTCTCTACTTCACACTTATACTCGTTGAACTTTTCAAAGCCCTCATGTTTGTGTTTCGTCAAGAACAGATATCCATATTTGGAGAGGTTATCAGTAAAAGTGATGAAGTAAGAATATAATCCTTTAGCTTGTATAGATATTGGGCCACATACATCCGAGTCCCAAGAAATCACCAACCCTTTCCTGTTGTCTTACAAAGGCTGTTTTAGCCCTTTTGCCTTTTAGACAAGACTTACAAGTTGCAAACGATTCATAATTGAAAGGATTCAGATATCCTTTTTTATGTAATTGTATAAGTCTCTACTTGCCAATATGGTATAGTCTACAATGCCAAAGATATGATTCATTTATACTTGGAGTTTTTCTTTTGTTAACAATTTACACGGTGCTCATATTTAAAACATATACACCATTGCATAAAGTACTGAAGCCAAATGATATGTCTTTATTGAAAATGTTTATAATATCATTCTTCAATATGAAATTGTATCCTTCCTTATCTAATAAGGATAAGGATACAATATTATATGTCATGCTCAGTACATAGTAGCAATTGCATAATAATAAAATCTTTCCATCTGACATGCTAATATGGAATTCCCCTACGGCGATGGCAGCAATGCTTGCTCCTGTTCCCACTTATAGAGGCATTTCACCTTTCTTCATCCTCTTAATTTTTCTCAGTCCGGTAAAGAATTAAGATGCAAGAACCAGCTTTGGTATCCAATACCCGGGTAGTAGGACATATTGAAAATATATTTTGAATAACATACACACATGAAAATGAGGCATCACCATGCTGTTGGTAACAACGATCTATGAACTTCGTGTTTGATGATAACAAACGTGTGTGAATGTTCTGACGTGTTTGTTAAGTGATCTCAGGTATATATTGATCAAGTGGAATTCAATAGTCCAAGAGTTTGTGTTCCTTTGATCGTGTGCTTTATCATCTCATTAACTGCCCCTTGGTTAGTGCATTGGTTAGAGAATAGGGTTCGGCCAATAATTCAAATATCCCATGCTCAGTTTTTTTGGAAAGATAAAAATGAGCACAACATTTTTCGGCCAACAATTTTCCCTTTGTGTTCCTTTGAATTTTGTAAAAGTTTTTTTTGTTTTTTCATACCTAGCAAAAAATTAACAGGTGTTATGAATCAACTACTGGGGGAGGAGCCCCCAGCTCTTTATTTATAGGCAATAGGGGTGAATACAAATATGGGCTAAAATGATATGGGACTATCTCTAGGATAGCCCAGAATCTCAACCAACTACGGTTAAATTACCGTTCACAACACTCCCCCTTATCCAGCCATAGGTGTGGACTCTGCTCGTGAATACTTCAGGATTCTGAGTGTAGGAGAGTCTCACATGGGATGGATACTTCAGGATCCTGAGTTGGTGAGATTTTCCTCGTTAAAACCTTTAGCTATGAAAAACCCAGTGGAAAAAACCATAGTTAAGGAAAAAGTTTACAAACTCTACCTAACTCCCCTTGATCTGTACAAGCTCTCAAGCTTTCAGATCTCTTAGGCGTCTCATTCTAATCCTATGTACAAGCTTCCTAAAAGTGTCAGTAGCAAGGGCTTTAGTGAACAAGTCTGCCAAATTTTCACATGATTGCACTTGTCTGATGTCGATCTTGCCATCTCTCTGTAGCTCGTGTGTCCAGAAGAACCTTGGTCAAATGTGCTTTGTTCTGTCACCTTTGATGAAGCCACCTCGTAACTGTGCTATGCAAGCAGCATTGTCCTCGAACATTGTAGTAGGTTCGAGATCTCCAGTCTTCAGTCCGGTCGTAGACAGGATGTGGTGGACAACTGAGCGTAGCCATACGCATTCTCTGCTCGCTTCATGGATGGCAATGATCTCTGAGTGATTGGATGAGGTTGCCGTCAGGGTTTGCTTGATGGATCTCCAGGAAATGGCTGTCCCTCTGTAGGTAAACACGTACCCAATGCTTTGTAGGGATCCGACAAGTAACCTGCATCAGCATAACCAGCAAGTGTAGAGGATATTCCATTTTTGTAAAAGAGTCCCAAATCTATAGACCCTTGGAGGTAGCGCAGAAGGTGCTTAACCCCGGTCTAGTGGCACTGTGTGGGTGCTGCACTGTATCTGGCTAGCAAATTTACTGCGAACGCTATGTCGGGACGCGTGCAGTTTTTCGGATATAGTAGTGCTCCGATGCACTAAGATAAGGGACTTCTGGACCAAGTATATCCTCCCCCTCTTCCAGCGGCCGGAAGGGGTCTTTATGTGCATCCAGAGATCGTACCACCATAGGTGTACTTAGTGGATGATGTTGGTCCATATGGAATCTTTGCAACATTTTCTTTGTGTATGTGGTTTGATGTAGTAGGATTCCATCTTTTAGATGTTCAATCTGTAAGCCAAGGCAGGATTTCGTTTTGCCTAGGTCTTTCATTTGAAATTCTTTTGTTAGGCTTACAGATATCTCGGCGATCTCTTTAGGAGATCCAATGAGATTTACATCGTCTATGTAGACAGTAATTATTACGAATCCTTTTCCCTTTGTTCTTATGAAGATACAAGGGCAGCCTTCATTGTTTGTGAATCCTTATTGAACAAGGAATTCACTAAGTCTGTTATACCACATTCTTCCTGATTGTTTGAGACCATACAATGATCTTTGTAGCTTAACAGAGTAGACGTCCCAAGGTCTATCTTTTAGTTCAGCAGGCATGGAAAAGCCATCAGGAAGTTTCATGTATATCTCCTTGTCGAGATTTCCGTATAGTTATGCAGTCACAACATCCATTAGCTGTATATCTAGGCCTTCCTTTGCTGTTAAGCTTATCAGGAATCTGAAAGTGATCGCATCCATGACCGGGGAGTATGTTTCGTCATAGTCAATACCCGGTCTTTGGGAAAATCCTTGTGCTACAAGTCTAGCTTTGTAGCGTGCGATCTCATTATTTTCGTTTCTTTTTCTAACGAATACCCATTTGTATCCCACAGGTTTGACACCGGTAGGTGTCTGGACTATTTGCCCAAAGACTTTGCTTTTCTGAAGCAAGTCCAGCTCGGCTTCTATTGCCTGATTCCACTTTGGTCAGTCATTTCTACGTTTGCATTTAGTAACGGGATGTGGATCATAATCATCGTCGCTTCTGGCGACGTGAATAGCAATGTGAAACACGAAGTCATCATCGACGACTGTACTCTTTCTATCCAATACCTCCACTGTACGTACATAATTTAATGATATTCAATTTCTCTCGGCAGTTCCTCTGTAGTGGATTCCGGGAGGGGAGAGGGTATGGACACGAGCTCGTTTCTCTGTGGGGGTATCATTCTAAGGTCTCCGGATATTTTTCTTTTTCTTGGATTTTTATCCTTGGAGCCTGGTGGTCTGCCTCTTTTCTGTTGAGGTGCAGCCACTTCTGCTTCTGGTGGATTGCATCCATCCTTTGGGATGTCAAGCCTAGCTGGAGTATTTGCAGCATGGATGTGTGATCTGACAATCGTTTGGTTGTCAGTAAACGAATCCGGTAATCTATGAACTGTGTTCTGGATGTATAAGATCTTCAGGATCTCATCATCACATTGTTTTGTTACCTGATCGTAGTGGGTCAGACTTTTTGTATCCCACGTTAACATTTGCTTCACGCTAGACTTTTTAATGTATAGGCCCATTTTGGGGAAATAAGTCTCATCAAAATCGCAGTCTTCAAGTCGTGCCTTAAAGGCGTCCCCTGTTTGGGGTTCTATGTATCGTATAATGGAGGGTGAGTCAAACCTTACATAAATACCTAGTCGACGTTGAGAGCCCATCTTGGTCCTCTGGGGTGGTGCAATGGGGATATAAACTGCACAGCCGAAGATTCTCAAATGAGAGATGTTCGACGGCGTTCCATATGCAAGTTGCATTGGAGATAGACTCTAACCTCTCGAGGGTCTTATTCTTATTAGTGATGCAGCATGCAGAATTGCATGTCCCCATGCATCCACCAGCAACTGGGATTTCATTAGCAATGGACGTGCAATCAATTGGAGTCTTTTAATTAGCGACTCAGCTAACCCGTTCTAGGTGTGAACAAGCGGCACCGGATGTTCAATTTCTATTCCCGTTGCCTGTCAATATTCTTGAAATGACTGAGAGGTAAATTCCCCCGCATTATCCAGACGTATTTTCTTTATTTGGTTGTCTGGGAAATGCGCCCACAACTTTATTATTTGTGCCAAGAGCTTTGGAAAAGCTAAGTTGCGGGTTGAAAGTAGACACACATACAAGTATTTCGAAGATGCATCAATTAGTACCATGAAGTACCGAAAAGGCCCACTAGGGGGTGGATAGGTCCACATATGTCTCCATGTATTCTTTCGAGGAAGCTCGGAGACTCGATATCCACTTTAAGTGGTGATGGCCTTGTTATTAATTTACCCTTGAAGCAGGGTACACAAGGGAATTCTCCCTTCTGAAGAATCTTCTGGTTCTTCAGGTTATGCCCATGGGATTGTGATAAGATGTGATGCATCATCACAGATCCGGGGTGGCCAAGTCTATCATGCCAAAGTAAGAATTTGGCAGATGTCAGGCACTTCAGGTGCTCCGTCAGGTTTGCTTCCTCTCTCCGAATTTTTGTATGGTAGAGGCCCGATGAAAGGCTCTCAAAACGTTCATGTATGGCTTTAACTCCATTTTCTTGAGACGTTACATACAGTAATTCATTTTCTTTTACATTTACTGTTTCCAAGTGGAATCCGTTAAGACGGATATCTTTGAAACTTTGTAAGTTTCGCTTGGAATTTGGATAGTATAGTGCATCATTAATATTTATTTCTGTTCCTTTTGGGAGCAACAAGGTTGCATTCCCGAAGCCTTCAATTATGTCCGATGGCCCTGAAATTGTATTTACATGGCTCTTATACGGTGTAATGCTATAGAAGTAGCATTTGTGCTGAAGGATCGTATGTGTCGAAGCACTGTCTACTAAGCAATCATGAGAGCATCCCATCTAAAAAGATAAGTAAACATTTGCATTCAGAAAAACTAAATTTTATTCAACAAAAATCAAATTACATCAAAAGAGCTCTCATAAGATAAATTGTTCTGAATAAAATGCTAAGATAAATAAAGTAGGCTAATCAAGCATGTCATCTGCTTCGAAGTCTATTGCTGTGAACTTGACTGCATTGTTCGCAGCCACCAGGTTTGATTCAGCATCCTTTTTCTTGCCTTGTTTATAAATCTCCTGGAGATGCAGAGGGGTCCTGCACACTCTGGACCAGTGGCCTTTCATGCCACAGCTGTGGCACTGGTCTTCTCAATCCCTTTTGGGTGGGGTGCATCATTTTTCTTGTTGTCATTCCTGTGCCAGGTGAACTTGCGCTTCCATTCATTCTTTCGCTGCTGATGTACATGGCCCTTGGCTTTTTTCTGTTGTCCCCCTTTCAGTGGTCTTTCTTTTCTTTTATTATCTCTCTTCTTTTTGAAGGAAGAGGAATGTTGAGCTTCTCGTAGAGGGGCAGTGCCGAGGGGCGCATATTGTGAGTGGCGAGAAGAAGCTCTATGTTTTGCTCGGCCTTGAGTAAACATGACAGCAGCTCAGAATACTTGGTAAACTTGCGTTCACTGTATTGCTGCATGAGTATCGCATCTTTTTCATGGAAAGACGTATACGTCTTTTCCAGCATGCGATCTTCTGAGACTTTCTTATCACACAACTTCAGGCGTGAGGTGCTGCTAAAAAGTGCTGAGTTGTACTCAACAATGGACTTAAAGTCCTGCAGTCTCAGGTTCTCCCACTCATATCGTGCCCTTGGGATTATAACATCTTTCTGATGTTTATACATGTCCTCAAGGGCAGTCCATAGCTCTAGTGGATCTTCGACCGTAAGGTTTTCAACCTTTAAGGTCTTGTCCACATGGTGGCGAATATAGATGATGGCTTGTGCCTTCTCTATATCGCTAACATTTTATTTTTCTATCACAGCAGCAATGAGGGACTTTGCCCGCAGGTGAAACTTTACATCTAGCTGCCAGCTTAGATAGTTTCTACCTGATGCATCCAGCACTTCGAAATTAACGCTTGCAATTTTAGCCATTTATCTAGCAGAGCACAAACATGCATGAATTAATATTTTAATCAAAGAAAACATTTTCATGCGGAGGCAATATTTAATGAAAAGCTAAATGTATGGATCGGCCAGTCCCACAAGAAAGAGTCCAAAGTCCATACAGTCCAAATTATACAAATTTTCAGCTTTAAAAGGAAAATACAACTTTGGAAACCCTGTGGGTCCCAAATGATATCTCCAGCTTCAAATGTGGCCTCCGTCTCCATGGAAGTTGGTCTTCTTTCTTCGACATTTACATAAGTTCCTCACTACAATTTCTCTCAAAAATAAAAGAAAAGTGCGGGAAATAAACTGTGGGACTTAAACAGCCGATCCAAAAACCACATTTAGCCATTCATGCAGAAATATTGTGCTCATCAACATTTTCATTCACAGACATCGCAGGCAGTTATATTCGCATGAGGATAAAACATTTAATCACTTAATAATTATTGGACCACTGGACAACGTCATACACCGTTAGGTTAGGTGACTAACGGCAGAGCGGTCGCAGGATCTTCATAATTATTAAGTTTTAAATATAATGCACAACCACGCATATAATATCCACAGAATTTGCCAGTGATGTAAAGCATGTAAAGATGATTTTAAAAAAAATCATTACGATGCAAGGGTTGTATAGAAAGTGGGTTTAATCAATCAAATTGAATAAGAGCCCAAAGTTGACATTTTCGTTGTAAAAGGAAAATGGTTTTCCTTTTTAAATCATCCCAAATAACCCCCAAAAGTCCCTAATAAGCCCTTATATGCCCGATAATTGCCCCATAATGTACCGAGATTTTTCACGAATTTATAGGCCCTCAAAACGCCTTTTTTAAATTAATTTTTAGCCCAAAAATTTCTTTTAAGGCTTATTTTTAGCCTTTGCCCCACATTTATCTTTTTTTTGTAAGTGGATTGGCCTGCGGGCCTAAAGCCCGCAGGTCGGTTGCAGGCTTCAGGCCCGCAGAATTTTTTTTGTAAATGGGTTAGCATGCGGGCCTGAAGCCCACAGGTCCGCTACGGGCTTCAAGCCCGCAGAAAAAGATTTTTTTTTGTAAATGGGCCTAAAAGCCCAATAGGTCTTTGGGGGCGGCGGCTAGGGTTAGCCGCCGCCGCCGCCCCCAAGTGGCCGCCAATTGGCGGACGGGGGGCGCCGCCCTGTGGGCGGTGACAGAGGGCCGCCCCCCGCTTCAGGCGGAGGGCTGAGGGGCGAACCGCCCCTTCGGGCAGTCGACAGACGGCCGCCCCCCGCTTCAGGCGGGGGGCAGGGGCGTGGAATGCCCCTTCGGGTGGTCGGCAGAAGGCCGCCCCCCGCTTAAGGCTGGGGGCAGGGGCATGGAATGCCCCTTCGGGCGTCGTCGGAGGGCCGCCCCCCACTTCAGGCGGGGGGCAGGGGCATGGAACGCCCCTTCGGGCGTCGGCAGAGGGCCGCCCCGTGCTTCAGGCGGAGGGGCAGGGGCGTGGAACGCCCCTTCGGGCGTCGGCGGAAGGCCGCCCCCCGCTTTAGGCGGGGGGCAGGGGCATGGAACGCCCCTTCAGGCGTTGACAGTGGCCGGCGCCCCAGCGATCTGCGGTGTGGGCGCGGTGTCGTTTACCGCAAGTGCACGGTTAGTGTAGGGTGCGGGAATATCGAACTCAGGGAGGCGAGGTTGTGCTTGGGTCAGGTAGGACCTAAATCACCCCGAGGGGCGAGCTAGCCCGAATCGATAAATGGTTGTCACGGAAAGAAACAAAGGGTATGAACAATAAAGAAATAAACCCGGGACTTTGGTTTCCGCTCCAACGAGCGGCTCTCGCCGTTATGGCCTACGGGTATGGATAACGATCGGGATTAGGGTCTAATGGTGAGACGTTGCCTCTGAAAGTGGTACCGGCGTCCCATGGGCCCGATATTCCGGTCGGTGCCCAGGATGATACACCGGACTTCCCAGATTCGATTAGTGGGCACTCCCGTGTCCATTAACACTGATCGATCCCAGGAGCACTAAGCCCGCAACGATAACTCCCAACGTCTCATCCTGCCGCTCCCGCGTGCTAGGATTCGACGTCTACGCTATGGGTGTGAGCTATGGCTAGGGAGTCAACCGCCAAGTTTATTCCCCCTTGGCCCAACGGTCAAAGGCGGTCTTTTTTCCGCCGATGACAATGAAACACCCCGCGTAACCGTTAGATTCCTAATCCATATCGATTTCCTAACCCTATGGACGCATCGGGAAGAGCCCCCGAAGGGGTTTACACCAAAATCCCAGATTTGGGAACTACTCACAAAAATCCATGAAAAAGCGATCTAACTAAAAATTAACCGTTGGAATCATAATCGGACAATTGCAATGTGAAAGTAATAGAGTAGATAAGACAATACTAAAATTTGAGAAAGATCTGAAAACTTACAAAAGAGTAACAATTACAGCCGTCACAAAGTGAGAAAATAGTAAAAAACTAGCAGCTCCCGTTTCTGGAACCCTAGGGGTTCTATTTATAGACTCTCGCATCAACCGATCGGTTGATCCGTTACAAAATAATAACAGAAAACGGCGAGCTTTCACCCGATCACATGAACCGGTCGGGTGAGTTCTTGAGTGACCGGTTGGATCTTGGAGCCGTCGGGTGAAGCGATCGGTTTGGCGCCTGTGTCTTCAGCTCTTCATCTTCAGCTACAGATGAACCGATCGGGTGAGAGTCACCCGATCGGTTGGCATTTTGCTCGAGAAAACAGAGAACAGGCCCCCGCTGAACCGGTCTGCGAACCGGTCGGGTGACTTCCATGTGAGCTCCGGCTGAGACCGGGTGGTGCACGCGTGCATCACCCGATCGGTTGGAGATGACCAACCGACTAGGTGAGGGGCTGAAAGATGAATTCTTCGATGTTTGACCCCATGGATCACGCGTGACTCCTCCCGTTGCTCCGGGGACTTGGGATATCATCGTTAAACATCCCCTACGTGGTCAATCCCCTGCAATCATGGATAAACAAAGAAAAGTGAAAGAAAACGAGAAAATACAAGAGAACGAATAAAAGACGGCAGAAAAACACGGAGAAACACAAAAGAAAATGTGCGTGAATATATGAAATATAAACGCACGTCTAAATCCCCCAAGCTGAACTCTTCCTCGTCCTCGAGGAAGACGAGTGAGAGTAGGAGCTCGGAAGGGAAAAATAGAGAGGAAGAAAGAAAAAGAAAACTCTAAATCCTAGATCGTCCGTCAGAGCCACCAAAATCAAAAACGACACACCAAGCAAGCAAGCGCCAAATCACACCATTAAACCTAGGAAAACGAGTCCAAATAAGTGTCGTGGGCCCACGCGGTGAAGCGCGAGTGAGTGTGGTCATGTGCTAGGAAATGGTGTCGCTTTCTACAATGTGCTATGAGGCTCGATATACACAAATCCAAGATATGACCCAAATATAGATTCGAATTGAATTAAGCGGCGAATATAAGTTCAAGCATGCATGAGAAGAGTAAGAATAGAAGCGTATCATGCATCGGGGACTCCACAACTAGGGTTAAGGAAATCACGCCACTATAGCCTAGATTCTAGCTAAAAAGTTCCTAAGCCAAGTGTTTTCGATAACGAAGGGGGTTGAGATGATGTGGAGTAGAACACTCGGTGCAAATTCTCGCCTTCCCTTTATTCTCGGCAAGTAGGAAAAAATATTCACACGGAAATTTTTTTGGGTTTTGGGTCTTTGTATTTTTTTGGCGTTTTGGCTATACAAAATTTTTCTTTTCTTTTCTTTTTGGGTTTTTCTTTTCTTTTCTCTTTTTTTTTGGATTTTTGGGTTTTTGGCTATACACATGTGCACTCTCACAAATGGGAGAACGGTACACGACGAGGGGATTTGCACCAAGTAAAACAAAAAAGAAGTCGAAATCTAAACACTCGGGCAAAGGAAACTATTCTCGCTAAATAGAGCATAGGCTAAATGGGTTATCCTAGTCCTTAGTTGTGGAATCCCGACGCATGCGAATTGAAATATACGATATAAATATAGCATGCATATAGTAGAAACAAATACCGCATATTCAAATCGAAGCATGATAATCTAGGGGTCATTCCTGGACATGTATATAAAGTAAAATCACAAAGCAGAAGCACACCAAATAGACAGGCACGACGCACGACTCACAAGAAAGCTAAGTGGACCCACAATGCGTGAAATGCAAGAGGACTCGAAATCCTAGGGTTAGTGAGTGTGATTATCGATGCAATGCTAGGTGTGTGTGACTTTGTTGCGATTCATCATAGGATTCATCTCTAGGAGAAAGAGCTAAAAAGAAGAAAATAAAAAATAAAAAAAATAAAAACACGATGAAAAAGACACAAAAAACGAAAAAGAAGGACTCAAACGACGCACACAGTGCGACTCCCCCAAGCTGAAGTTTGTATTGCCCTCAATGCAATATGAGTGAGTACGGGAGGGCAATGAAAGTGGGGGGGAATACGCACTGACACAAAAAGAAATGAAAACGAGGAAAACACATAGATGAAACTGAAAAAGAAAGAAAGATCAAAATCAAAATCAAAAGACACGAAAATAAAAATAAAAATAAAAATAAAACCACACGACACGACACTCAAAAAATGAAAAGCAAGCACACACACAAAAATGAGAAAAACAAACAAAACACGACAGCACACAAAAGTAGACGTCCCCCAAGCTAAACATGACAGTGCTAGCAAAATGATATGATCAATGAAATCCAGAGATATGCAAGGGGGAGTCAAAAACAAACATAGTGAAATCAGTAAGCATGAGAAGGTGAGTCCTCGTCCTCCTCGGAAGATGCTGGGATTGGGTGGTCGGGGGAGGCTGGGGGTGTGCGGAGAAGTGGGGAATGAGGTGGAGGAATAGATGCAACGGTGGTGTGAACAATGGGATGAGTGTCAGTGGAGGTAGGTGGTGGTGGTAGGAAGGCGATCAAAGCGGTGGTGAGAGGAATAGAAATGGGGGAAGAAGATGCGGTGGTGACGGTGGTGGGAGGTGGTGGGAGGGATTTGGAGCGCACCGGCAATTTCCTCCGGTGCACGTATGGAGTGACGGAGGAGGAGGGAGGAGGTAGCGTGGGTGCGGTGGAAGTGGTCGGGAGGGGTGAAGTGGATGTCGGGATGGGATTAGAAGAGGGAGGAGAAGAATGTGGTGAGGGGGGCGATGAATGTGGGGATGTGTGGGTGGGTGGAGGGGGAGATCGCCGGGGTGGTGAAGGTGGAGGTGGTCCGTGGATATGAGTGAGAAGGCAAAGAATGGAGGCCACATTCCTCTCAAGTGCGAGGAAACGTGGGTGAGTAAGAAAGGAGGATGGTGATGGGTCCGAGGAAGCAGATGACATGGCGAGCTCACGAAGGGCAGCGACCTCCCTCTCAAGACCTAGACGGGCAGATACCTAACGGTGACCAAAAGATGTAGACTGACGTGAGGCTGAGGTGGTGCCGCCAGGTAAGGTCGAAGAGGTGACGGCGGCAGTGGTCATGCCGGCACAGGAGACAAGGCCAGAAATGGCCGCAAAGAGGTGCTCAGACGTGATCGGTCCCGGAGCAGAAACAGGACGACTCGGGCCAGCCCCTAAGTCTCCCCCAGATGCAGGGATATCCTGCTCGCCTAAGTGGGCGGCAGGGGACGGTGGTCTGCGTGCGTCTGCGGGAAGGAAAGGAAGATTCAACCCCGCTAAGAAGTCAGGATCAGGAGGGAAGGTCCAATCTCCCACGAGAGCAATGGTCATGCGAGCGGGGTTGGGGAGAATGGTGTAAGGGGCTGGGGGTGGCCATAATTGAAGATGAAGCGGCCATCAGAGTGGGGTCTAATCATGTGGATGTGCCACAGGACATCAATATCAAGATGTGAGGGTCCTGCGGCAGCTGGAAGATTATTGGGGATGTGAATATTGAATTGGGCGTGAGAGCAGATGATCGTAATAATGCCCCCACAACAAAACTTCCCCTTACCGGCCCAACTGATCTCAAGTAGCTTGTAAACAAGCCAATCGCCGCCATGGATGGGGACGGTAGGGGCCCTGAAGCTAATTCCATCATCATACCGGACAAAAGGAAAAGTCATGGCCCAAAGGATAAAAAGGTCAGGGATAGTCACGGTGCCGGACTCGTCCCTAGGAAAAAATGCAGATGAAATGATCCTGTGGGCCAAACAAAACACGGGATGAATGATGGAAGAGGCCTTGGCCCTTCCTCGGGGATAGTCACGGAACATCGTGAGGCGGAACCAGAATTGATCGACATCAAACTCGGGCGTGTACCCGTAGTGTCGGATGGAACCATCCCCAAGATTGGGGAAACCAAATATATCGTTAATCGTGTTCAGATTTGTGGTGACACTACGGTTACGCACCCTGAATTTAATGATCGACCCGGACTCCCAAACAAGTGTAGAGAGAAATTCGAGTGTGAGTGCCGGGTAGGATATGGCAGAAGCATTAAGAAAGGCCAACCATCCTAAGTTAGCGAAAAGAGATTCGACCTCGGTGAAGACACCGAGATCGACAAGTGTTTGTGTGTGCGGGAACTTAGTAGATAGATGCCCTCGAGCATCGAGCCTACGATAAAAATCCTTGTGCTCCTGGTTCCTAAAGATATACCCATGTGGGCCCAACATTGGGTCCACAGGGGGGATAACAGGCGGGGGAGGGCCAAGTGTAAGTGCTCGTGTACGAGAAGGGGGGCGTGTTTGCTTCCGTCTCTTTCGAGACGGTTCCTCCTCCTGCATAATCCCCTTACCCTTGTCCTTATCCTTAGCCATGTGCGAGAGTGCGTGTATGAATGAGTACAAAAAAAACAGTGGATGCACACTAGCACAAGCAAACGAGCAAGCACAATCTATAGGGCAAATATATAAATATAAGCTTAGGATCGAGTGTACCCAAGTGGAATGGCGGAGCTTGCTCGTAGACGTCCCCACACTGTTCAACGAGAGTAGCGTGGAGCCGCGGCGATCTCTTCCGGCAAGAATTTTCGAAATGGGGTTGTTTGGGGGGAAATTAGGTCAGAAATTTGAAATGGAAGGAGAGAGAGGGTGTAGATGATGGAGGGATTGATGGAGGAGGTGAGAGAGGTAGGAATAGAGGAGTAGAGGACGTGGGGGAGTGAGAATCGGTCGTTGGGGAGGAGAGGAAGGCGAAACGACGGCGATTTTGGCGATCGGGCGAGGATGAAAACGAGCGGGTGTCGGGGGGGTTTATATAGGGTTTTAAGTCGAACCGATCGGGTGACTTGTCACCCGATCGGTTGACGGTTAGGTCGAAATCCTTGCCGAAGAAATGCTACAGGCGAACCGGTCAGTTGACTTGTCAACCGATCGGTTGGCCGCTCCACTCATTTTCCCGAGAACTTAGGGCTGCTCACCCGGTCTCATCAACCGATCGCGCTCGAACTCAACCGATCGGTTGATATTCCCCAAAAATTTCCGAGAGTTCTCCCCAGCTCACCCGGTCTGTCACCCGGTCTCTTCATTCCTCAACCGATCGGGTCATATGGGAGCAGATCTCGGCATGTATCTGATACATCCCAACCGATCGGGTGGGAACCCACCCGATCGGTTGAGGCCTTGTTCCTGCAAAAACCAACAGATTTGTCTAAGTCCCCGAACGGCTGTTCTCGCGGCTGATTTTATTTATAAAAATAGATAAAATAAAGTCAAAAATAACGCTAAAATGGGGAGAAAGTTTAGAACATAGGTTGCCTCCCATGAAGCGCACTTGTTTAACGTCGTTGGCTCGACGCCCGCAAGAGATGTTCATGGTGGTTGATACGGGTGATGCCCGAAGTTCGGCATCTCTTCTTCATTGGAGCTGAAGGCCCTTGGAGTAGTCAGTGGCTGGAGAAATATTTGCTCAACTACCCTCTCCTTGTTCTTGGGATCCGGGGGTTTCTCTTTCGTGTTGGCGCTTCCCGCCATCTTCTTTAGGATCCTGACCTCGTCTTTAGTGAGGTCCATGGGCTCTTTTCCCGTTCTCCTCGCAGGAGGAGCCTTGGGGAACCCGGGAGGGATCGTTCTTGCTGCACTCGCTTTTCCAGCAGCTTCTTTGTTCTTGGGGCCGTCTTGTTCTTCTAAATCCCCCAAGTCATCGGGGGGGTTTCTTAAGAGAATCTCCCAGGAGCTCTCTTCAACAGCTTTTTCTTCTTCCATCTCCAGCAAATTACACCGAGGGTCATCAGGGGGATCGGGATACTTCATGGACAACCCCAGATCAAACTCAACTTTTTCTCCGCTGATGTTTAAAGAGAGTTTTCCGTTCTTTACATCAATCAAAACGTCAGCAGTGGCCATGAAAGGCCGTCCCAGGATGATCGGGGTATGTGCGTCTTCAGGCATGTCCATGACTACAAAGTCCACTGGCACATGCACCCCTTTCACATTGACGGGTAGGTCATCCATAATTCCCACCGGATATTTGACCGACCGGTCAGCTAGTTGTAGGGTCATACCGGTGGGCTCCAAATCTCCCATTCCTATCCTTTTGTACATCGACAAGGGCATCAAACTAACACTCGCTCCGAGATCGACGAGTGCACGATGAATCTTTACTGCCCCGATCGTGCAAGGAATTGAGAAGATCCCCGGGTCCTTGAGTTTCGACGGATTTGCCCTCTGGATGAGAGCACTACACTCCGCCGTCAATACTACTTTCTCTTTTTTAGACCCTCTAGTCACCAAATCTTTCAGGAATTTCGCATAGGAGGGGATTGTTTCGATTGCTTCTAGGAAGGGGATTTGCAGGCTCATGTCCTTTACCATGGCGAAGAACTTGCCATATTTCTCATCAATTTTGGCCTGAGCTAACCGTTGTGGAAATGGCACAACGGGTTTGAACACTTTCGAGCTCCCTTCCTCCTTCTTCTTCTCTTCTTCAGAGACTCCCTCCGAAGTCATAGGATTTGATGACGAAGCACCGGTGTCGTTTGATTTTCCGATCGGTCTCTCAACGACCAATGGTGCTTCCGGTTTGTGTCACGCCCCGCTTCCCAAAAATATGGAGGCGAAGTGTGAGAAGGTCCGCTCAGACTTGAAGCTACAAAGCTGCAAGTCCGATAAGCGTCGATCAAATTTAAAACTGCAGGTCCTTGCAACGCGAGCGAAACAAGATAATAATAATGAAATGAGACAAAAGAATAATCTCAGAATATCCATAAATATAAATTCCAACATCGCAGAAAAACCACCAGGCTGAAATAAAAGAGAGTCTAAAGGCCCAAACATGGCCAACAAAAGTACATCGTACAAGACAAGGTGACACGCACCGACAACTAACAAAAGGCCTAAAACAAAAGAAAGCTCAACAAAGACTCAAAGAATAGTCACCGGTGTCCACAAAATCCTCCTGTGCAATCATGGACTCAGTCTCAGCGTCAGCAACACATCACGTACACAGCAACGGTCTCTGGCTCAGGGTCTAACATGTGACACCCAAAAGAGCAAGGGGCACATGTCAGCAAGTCTACAAGAGACTTGTGCAAGGAAACTGAAAGTACAAGTAAAGCAACCTAGCAGTTCTAGCATGATGCAATGATATGGCAGTTTAAGTATGAGTGCAGCAGGTAAAGAAAACAACAAGTAAACTAGCATGGCATGGCAAGTGTGGCAAGACTAATAACATTTACAAGGATTTCATCTAGTCATGTTTTCATGTCATGTGCAAAGTTTACGCCTTACAGCTGAAATGACTTTCTTTCACACTGATTGGTCGCTTAACTCCGCCCCACCCAGAGTTTACGCCCTACAACTGCAGTTGCTGATCAGGCAGACTCCCAGCTGATTGGCCGCTTAACTCTTACCCCATCCCACGTGTATCGAGCCAGGGCCTTACCCCCGAACGGTAATGCTCGCTTCTGGATCACGAGCCAGGAAGTGTTTTTAACAAGTATGGCGTAGGGGTGCACCTAGCCAGGACAAGCAAGTACAAGTATGTAGCGTGTGCTACGAATGCAATATTCAACTTGGATGACATGTAGAATGCAATGCATGGCAGTTAAAAGTGCGTACAGATAAGGAAAGTAAACGTGACAGTTTAGTATGCATGAACAACAAGTTTAAAGGGTTGGATCTAGCTTCGTTGTCAAGCTAGATCAATTAGGTGACGGATCTAGTTTCGTTGTCAAACTAGATCAAGTAGGCGTCTAGCCAGCTATCATTTCACTGACTAGTCTCTTTTACGCTAGGAACAAGGAAGTGGCCTAAAACATGGCCCTACACAAGAGTTGGCAAGTTTCACTTGCCTGTAAGTTCATCGTCTGAGCACACCGTCCAATGAGTCCAAAATCACAATTATCCTACGTGCACAAGTCCACCGGCCTAAAGTCCATATTATTAATCTTCATTAGTGAATTTAAAACATTTAAAATACTTTAAAAAAATACTGATTTTAGTCTTGATTAGCATGCAATTTGGTTGGGGGTCCTAGGGGTGCAAAACGTTACCTCAACACGACGCGAAAGCTACACCGGCGTCGGGTAGCGACGCCAGGGGTTGGAATAATAGAACGCGCTCCAAGTCCAGATTCCAATATAGTTTCCTCACTGGAAAGTTCAGAGCATCACCCCAGGCGACGATTCCAGATTCCAAAGCTCGCACGTGCGACGACGGGCTACGACGTGCGACGACATCGTACGCGGCAAGTCGTCGAAGAGAACGCACCTAGGTAGGACCCACAGTAGTCCTAGGGACCTTTGGGGGACCCACAATACCTCTGGAGAACTTGGGGGGCCCACGATGGCAAGCGGTGCGACGGGTGCGGGGTTGCGACGTTTGCTCTCGGTCGTACACAGCCAAATGCGGGGGCGGCCATCGGTCGCTGCGGGAGAACGGGCATTGGTGCAGCGCTTGGTCGGTGCGGGCCTTGGTGCTCTCGGTCGGTGCGGAGGGAGGGGTTGGTCGTGCGCCTTGGATGCGGGGGAGCGGGCGCTGCAACGTTGCGAGCGTTGCAACGTTGCGGAGGCGGGCGATCCGCTCGGTCAAGCGCTAGCGGATGCGGGCGACAAGGCGGGCGCTGAGCGGGGGCTTGCAGCGGTGCGGAGAAGCGAGCGGAGCGGGGAAGCCTCTCGGTCTGACCGAGAGGAATCCTCGGTCGGAGCGGGGAGCGGGGTGGCGACAGCAGCGGGTGCGGGCTTGGCTAGGATGCGGGTGGGGCTGCCGGTCAGAGCGGGGAAAAAGTGGCCGTTCTCTCGGTCGGTGCGGGGCTGAACGTCGCAACGTTGCGACGAATCGTCGCAACGTCCAATTTGGGTTTTGGAAGAGGCTAGGGCTAATTTCTTGCGAAAATAGGTCTTCCTAGGGGTTGCTTATATAGTATAGATGGGTTGACTTGGTCTAGGGCTAAATCTAATAGGATTAGAAGTTTAAAATAATTTAAAATTTAAATCTAAACTTCTCCAACTTATCCAAGGATTTGACTTGGTCCAAATGAGCTGGAAATTGGCTCAAAAATTCTTTAAAACGTTTTAAACTCAAATAAATTTTATTTGGCCGAAAATAATTTAAAAATTAATTATTAAAATAATATAAAACTTGTTAAAAATATAAAAGTGGTCAAATGAACTCCAAAAATTATAAAATAAATATCGTGGTGATCGTGATGACGAATGTGAGCTAACTAAGAAGACGGATCTCAAATTCGACGTCGGACGATGAAACTAAAAATAGAAACGTCTCCCGTCAAAAGTGAAAATCGTCACGTCTCATCGAGTAAGTTTAAATTGTGGAAAAACGACTCGAGAAGTGTCGTTCCAAGATAGTGCCACTGTTTAATACTCTCAGAGACGTTCACAACGGCATATCACACAAAAGTGTTCACAATCAAACAAAGCCTAAAACAAACATGTGCACGGTCAAAAGCACGTGCACGAACAACGTACCACGAAAAGTGGTCGTTACAGTTTGCTAGGGGGCACTCTAGTAGGAATTTGTGTCCCGCTTCTCAGAACGATAGCGGACACATTTGCGTGCTCGTGCACGAGTGCCGATGTTTGGGTTGCTCCCCTCGGGTTCACCTCCGGTTGTGGCGGCAATTGGTTTTGTAACCTTGAAAGATTCTCCACTTATAACCCCAGCTGGGTTACTTGGTCCGTGAGGGTCCGCTGACCCATTTCTAGCTTTTGGTTGATCTTCTCCTGGTTGGTAATATATTGAGTCAAGAGAGACTCAACCGGAGAGACGGCCCTCTGTTGGCCATACTGTTGCTGCTGCTGGATTGGCTACTGGTTCCTGGGGGCGTAAAATTGTTGCTGAGGTTGCTGCTGAAATGGTTGCTGCTGAACCTGACTTTGCTGTGGCCTAGCCGGCTGATAAGTTTGTTGCTGCGGCTGCTGAGGCGACGAGGGCTGAAATGGTGGCCGGTAACTGAAGTTTGGGTGGTTCCGGTTGTTTGGAGAGTAGGCCAGGTTGGAATTTGTCCTTGGCGGATACGGCGCATTTCTCGTGGGGTTGTAAAATAGTGCGCTTGCCTGATCCAACGGTGGTGAGATGTCACCACCGTTGAATTCCCCCAAAGAATTCGGATTCTACCGCTGAAATTTGCTGTGTACCGGCCCTACCGGCTCCTACCATTAGTGCGGAGATCTGGGTCGAAAGCAAGTCAAACTTGCTTGAAAGTTTGTCGACGTCCTCGACTCTGTGTATACCCCCGGATCTTGGTGTGGCTCTCTCGTCACACCACCGCTCATTGTTGGATGCCATATTTTCCAGAATATGTCCGGCATCTTCCTCGCTCCTAGACATGAAGGAACCCCCAGCCGCGGCGTCCATAGAAGATTTCAGGTCATCCCTCAACCCATTGTAGAACAGATTAATAATCTGCCACTTCGGAAGCTCATGGTGAGGGCATCTTCTTTGCATTTCCTTATATCTCGTCCAAGCTTCATGCAAGGACTCGTGGCTGGCCTGGGAGAAGGAGGAGATCTCACTCCTCAACTTCATGGTCTTCCCCGGAGGAAAGAACTTCGTCAGAAAAGCGTTGGAGAGCTTCTCCCAGGTGTTGAAAGTGTTGGGGTCCTTTCCCCTAAGCCATTGCTTGGCTTTGTCTCACAAAGAGAAGGGGAACAGCTTCAGACGGATAGCCTCTATCGTGACACCATTAATCCGGAAGGTGTCACATTTCTCCAAGAAGGAGTCTAGGTGCTCGATCGGGCTCTCCATGGGTGCACCCGCAAACTGATCCTGCTGGATCCATGTCACCAAAGACGGCTTCAGCTCAAAGCTTTGGGCCGTGATGGCTGGAGGTCGGATGGCAGAAGTGGACTCGATAGAAGGCATCGAGTACTCCAGCAGGGACTTGTAAGGCGGGGTGTTCTCCTCCATGGATTCGGGATCCTCTCTTCTTCGCTTCTCAGCGGCCAAGCGCCTAAGGGTGGCGTTAATCTCTGGATCGAGGGGAATCAAGTCGTCGAGACTTCTTGAACTCCTGCGCATGAAAAACAACAAACACCCGTGAAGCGACAAGTGGGAAAGAAACAGATAAAATAAGAAATAAAAATAAGAAAAATAAAAAGAAAAAAGGAGAATGCGAAAATTATCGCGAGGTAGGGATGAGAGCTAGACACGAGGGTTCAAGAGATCCTAAAATAACAAGCACGTTGCCTCCCCGACAACGGCGCCATAAACTTGGCCGGCGCCCCAGCGATCTGCGGTGTGGGCGCGGTGTCGTTTACCGCAAGTGCACGGTTAGTGTAGGGTGCGGGAATATCGAACTCAGGGAGGCGAGGTTGTGCTTGGGTCAGGTAGGACCTAAATCACCCCGAGGGGCGAGCTAGCCCGAATCGGTAAATGGTTGTCACGGAAAGAAACAAAGGGTATGAACAATAAAGAAACCCGGGACTTTGGTTTCCGCTCCAACGAGCGGCTCTCGCCGTTATGGCCTACGGGTATGGATAACAATCGGGATTAGGGTCTAATGGTGAGACGTTGCCTCCGAAAGTGGTACCGGCGTCCCATGGGCCTGATATTCCGGTCGGTGCCCAGGATGATACACCGGACTTCCCGGATTCGATCAGTGGGCACTCCTGTGACCATTAACACTGATCGATCCCGGGAGCACTAAGCCCGCAACGATAACTCCCAACGTCTCATCCTGCCGCTCCCGCGTGCTAGGATTCGACGTCTACGCTATGGGTGTGAGCTATGGCTAGGGAGTCAACCGCCAAGTTTATTCCCCCTTGGCCCAACGGTCAAAGGCGGTCTTTTTCCCACCGATGACAATGAAACACCCCGCGTAACCGTTAGATTCCTAATCCCTATCGATTTCCTAACCCTATGGACGCATCGGGAAGAGCCCCCGAAGAGGTTTCCACCAAAATCCCAGATTTGGGAACTACTCACAAAAATCCATGAAAAAGCGATCTAAATAAAAATTAACCGTTGGAATCATAATCGGACAATTGCAATGCGGAAGTAATAGAGTAGATAAGACAATACTAAAATTTGAGAAAGATCTGAAAACTTACAAAAGAGTAACAATTACAGTCGTCACAAAGTGAGAAAACAGTAAAAAACTAGCAGCTCCCGTTTCTGGAACCATAGGGGTTCTATTTATAGACTCTCGCATCAACCGATCGGTTGACAAGTCAACCGATCGGTTGATCCGTTACAAAATAATAACAGAAAACGGCGAGCTTTCACCCGATCATATGAACTGGTCGGGTGAGTTCTTGAGTGACCGGTTGGATCTTGGAGCCGTCGGGTGAAGCGATCGGTTTGGCGCCCGTGTCTTCAGCTCTTCATCTTCAACTACAGATGAACCGATCGGGTGAGAGTCACCCGATCAGTTGGCATTTTGCTCGAGAAAACAGAGAACATGCCCCCGCTGAACCGGTCTGCGAACCGGTCAGGGTGACTTCCATGTGAGCTCCGGCTGAGACCGGGTGGTGCACGTGTGCATCACCCGATCAGTTGGAGATGACCAACCGACCGGGTGAGGGGCTGAAAGATGAATTCTTCGACGTTTGACCCCATGGATCACGCATGACTCCTCCCGTTGCTCCGGGGACTTGGGATATCATCGTTAAACGTCCCCTACGTGGTCAATCCCCTGCAATCATGGATAAACAAAGAAAAGTGAAAGAAAACGAGAAAATACAAGAAAACGAATAAAAGACGGCGGAAAAACACGGAGAAACACAAAAGAAAACGTGCGTGAATATATGAAATATAAACGCACGTCAGACAGCAGCCCCCCCTGCTTCAAGCGGGGGTGTTGGGGCATGAACCGGTGGCCCCCCGCAACAGGTGGGGGGGGGTTGGGGCGCGGAGTATAACCGATGGGGGGGTTGGGCCTCAAACTAGGGTTTATACAACATAAGACCCTAAAAAATTTATTTTTGGGAGGAAAATTTTTTCGTTTTTTAGGCGATCTAGCAAATCCCCGTATCGATCTTGCGAGATCTAGGGGTAGAACAATTATACGTATGATTAAAAACATCATTTTTAGTATCTGTCCTCCGGATATAGCGACGGTTGAACGAAGCCCTACGCGGATTACGACGCTCGATGAGGAAGCCTTGCACCACACGCGTGGATCTCCCATCTCCTCTCGCCTTCGCCTTCGCAACGAATGAGAAAAAAAATTTGTGGAAAGAAAAATTTTTTAGAGTCTCGTGCTGATAACGTGTTATGAATCAACTACTGGGGGAGGAGCCCCAGCTCTTTATTTATAGGCAATATTGGTGAATACAAATATGGGCTACAATGATATGGGCCTATCTCTAGGATAGCCCAGAATCTTAACCAACTACGGTTAAATAACCGTTCACAACAACAGGTTGTTTTTTGGTTGCGTTTTTTGGCACATTCGAAAACATTTTTGGGTGCTCTTTTCTTTAAAAACTAAAAAGGCCAACCTCCTTCCTTTAAAAACAAAAAGGACAGAGCCTCAAATTTTTGATTTTTCATTTTAAAAACCTAGGTCAGCCGTAACTTTTGTGTGGGTCTCCAATTTCTTTGCTGCACGATCCCAAAGAGACACCCCCTTTTAAAAACCCTAGGGCTTAATCTTTTGAGGGGTGTTTTTGACAGCCGAGAGTAAAAAGACCCCCTGCTCTTCATCAAATAAAAAGAGGGGTGTCGCACATTTTCTTTTGAGCACTTCTCGGTTCTCCATCCAAAAGATTTTTGATGGGCCAATGATATTTGATTCCAATCAAACAAAAACGCATTCTGAAGCAAAGGGAATCAAAATATTGCAGAATGCACCAAGGGGGAATCAAAGTGTTTTGTGTGGCTCAAAACTCAGTTTGGAAACCCATGCACAGAAGCTTAGTGGGACAGATTTCAGGCAACAAGTTTGGGTGAAAGTGCTAAAAGTTCCAATCTGAGGTGAAGTTCGCAAGTTGCAATTTTTGGTATAGGCCGCAAGTTTCAATCTTTGATGGAAGGCGCAAGTTTCATTGAGAGGGGAGCTGAACTATTGAGGGGACATCAGAGACTACTACTTGTCAGATTGATCTGACCACGCGTTGAACGACAGAGACGACACACCATTACTGAGCATTTCTAAAACTCTATTTATTTATCTTTGTATTGGTGTAGCGATCTCTGTAAGGGAAACTTTACCAGTTTGTTGTGACTTTGGAGACTTGACGAGTTACGGCTCGTCAATGGTGAGAGCATCTGACTAGGTTGATAGTGTAGAGCACGCGGGAGTGCGTACGAGCTAGGTGAAAGTTGATTTAGGGATCTTGACTCATTGTAGCTGTACCTTGATTACATATCTATCTAGTAGCTGCTTTCGGGGCTGGAGTAGGTCGTGGGGACCACCGAACCAGGGTATATCTGTGCGTACTCTGTGATTGCATCTTATTTACTGTGCCTGTGCTTATAACTGTGTGTGATTGTTCGTGGATTGCACGAATATTTTTATTAGCCTATTCCCCTCCCCCCTCTAGGCTAAGATCTAGATCCAACACATACCCCTTCTTCTTTATGGACTGTAAGTAGTCCATACAGTTTCTCGTCCAATGGCCTTGCTTATGTCAGTAATGTCATTCGTTAGATGACAATGCCTCTTCTTCCCTTTTGCCTTTCTAATGCCACCCTTAGGCTTGGTTAGTTTCTTCTTTTTTCCATTTACTAGATGCCTTGGGTGGAGGAGCCTTAGCAAGCATAACTGGTGTCTTATCTCCAAAAATGTATCTCTCGGCATGCCTCAACATATTAAAGAGCTTTGGAAGTGTGCCAGTTTGTTCATACGAAAATTCATTATGAACTAAGAGTAGGCATTGAGAAAGGACTGAAGAATTATATCAATATATAATTCATTTTCAATTATACACCCCAATTCTTCAAGTTCCTCGATGTGGCTTAAAATTTTGAGGACATGATCCTGAACTGAATATCCAGCCGTCAACCTCGTATGAAACAATTTCTTCGAGGTCACAAATTTAGCTATTCAAGATTGCTCTACATATAATTCCTTTACATGGAGAAATATGGATTGGACGTTCATATTTTCATGCCCTCTTTTCAACTCATTGTTAATGGATGCCAGCACGAGGCATTTTGTTGTCTCGCAGTCATGTGTCCAGATTTTGTATTTGTTCGAGGGCTTATCTGTTGGGGACTTAAGAGGTGATTCGTTTAACACATATGTAATTTTGTC